>JAODAL010004251.1:0-159654 GCA_025379985.1 Phyllomedusa bahiana | reverse complement strand
AAAAAAATAAAAAAAAACTCTGCAGGCGCGTCTGCCCCCTACAGACACTAGGTTGAAAAAATGTCAGCCTGGCGTCAGCAGGAGGGATATAGGCCGTCGGGGCGGGTCTAACAGTTTGATCGCATTGTTCCGCCTCCAAAGGAAGGGCCCCTATCCCCCATGGTCTGGTCCCCAATAAAATTATTGGCGAGAAATAGGTGTGTCTACTTGCTTCCAGTTCTAGCTATGCTGGTATCTACAGGATATTAAACTAGGTTACTCAGTCCACTTCTGCAAAAAATGAGAAGCCTCATCAGTGCTGGGCATATAGGATATTTTTGTTATTATAGGATATTATATGTATTGATGTGAATATTCGATGTATGTTGTAATTTTTCTTTTATTATTTTCTTGTCTTTTAGCGACAAATTAGAAAAAAGTAATTTTTTGTGTGAAAATTGTTCATTATTTTTGCAGGGAAAAATTCAATAAAAAAATAAAAAAATCATAACGCTTTTAAAATTGATTCATGTGCTGGTGATTTTATAAGTTGGTATCTATAGGATATGCTATAAATATCCATTTAGTATTTGAGACCCACATCTAGCTTGAGAACAGGCAGCCAACCCCTGTTGTATCAACAAAGACAACATCCAAGGAAGGAGTGGGGAGAGAGCTGGCAATCCATTTGTGAGTCTAGCTCTGGTTGCACATAAAGACAGAAATGGACACAAGACATGGGAGCCGGAATGTGTTGGAGACATTTACTCTATTGATCTAATTGGTACGGACCTGAATAATGTAAAACCAAAGTGCGAATTATAGATTCGAACTTTAACGAACTCCACAATTTATTGAAGCAGGTTTCACAGAAGTATTTTATTAACTTAGAGACATTTCACACTTGTAGTTTGTTACTATGTAACCAAGATTTTACAGAAAATAAAATGAAATTACAAATTTTTTACGCAAAATATAAAAAACAAAAAAACGTACGCTGTAACATGGAACTAGGGCAGCAATTTACGAAGGGTCACTCCTTTTTCTCTTTGCTCCCGCTTCTTTTCTGTAATGATGTCTGCAAAAATAAAAAAAATGATAAGTAAGATTAATCCTTTAAGGTCTAAGCCTGTTTTGGACTTGCGGACCAAGCCCTTTTTTTTTTTTAAATCTGACGTCACTTTATCAGACAATAATTTTTTAAATTTGGTTTTTTACGATTATGTGTTTTTGGACTGTTTTCACGTAAACCATTGTACTTTAAATTAGCAATTAATTTGGACGAAACAATGCTTGTTTGTGAAAAATCCAAATATTGAGAAAATCTGGAAAAATATTCCATTTTCAAAGATTAAAATTTGGGGGGGTTTTAAACAGTCTACCAAAAAATTGAAAATAATGAACATCTATCATATATGTCTACTATATGTTTGCATCACTTTTTAAACATTCTTTTATTTGTTTAGGACACTAGGGAGCACATTTTAACATTTTCAAGAAATGCAACATACTTTAAAGGACCAGTCCAGTTCGGACGTGGCTTTAAGAGGCCTGTATGTTAGACACCCCCTAAAAGATATTCCAAGAAAAGATTGTCAAGGGATTCAAAAAAGCATTTAGAAAGTTTGTTTAAACCCTTTTGGGGTTTCCGAAATGAAAACAAAGAGGTGAAATTTAAAAAATTTCACTTTTTTTGCTGATTTTAAATTTTTATCCATAATTTACTTGAACACAGTAAATGGTAACTGGAAAAGGCAATTTCCTATCGATTCCCCCATTTTTGCTGGTTTTAGAGATATCCCATATGTGGCCCTAGTGCGCTATTTGAGTCAACCACAATCCTCAGAATAGGAGGAGCACCTAATGGACTTTGGGGGTCTCATTTTTATTAGGATATATTTTTAGGCACCATTAAAGGTTTGTGTACACCCTAATGTGCTAAAACGTGATAAACACCCCTAAACAGACCTCACTTTGATCACTACACTCCTTCAGGGTTGAGTATATCGACCCCACAGATGTCAGACAAATTTTTTTTAGTGTTAGGCTGTGAAAATAACAAATTTTATTTTTTACAATAAAATGCAGTTTTAGCTGAAAATGTTTCATTTTTACAAGGAACCCTGGAAAAAAGCACCCCTAAATTTGTTAGGCAATTGCTTCCAAGTTTGGCAATACCCTATATGTGATTGGAAACTGCTGTTTGGGCGTATGGCAGGGTGTACAAGGAGGGAGCACTATTTGGCTTTTGGAAGGCAGATTGTGGAGGGTGCCATGTCGCATTTACAAAGTCGCCAAAGTACCAGAACAGGTGAAATAGGTGTATTGTGCATCTTGGGTGCACAGGTGTTCCACGTTTTTTTTTTTTTTTTTAGCTTAGGGTTGTGAAAAGAAAAAACAAAAAAAACCGCTGCATTTCCGCCATTGTTTTTTGGGGGGTTAATTTTTTTTAGTGTTCGCGTGCGTTAAGTGACATGATAACTTTACTATGTCTGTTGGTACAATTACAATGATAACAATTTTAAATAATTTTTATGATTACCCAATAGAAATGGGTTTGTAAAAAAATTGTGTTTTTATGTCGTCAGTGTGACAGCCATGCCTTTTTTATTTTTCTGTGTATGGAGTCAATTAATGGCTTATTTTTTTGGGAAAAAAATAAACTGTCGTTTTTATTGGTCCATTTTGGGGTTCATTGATGTTTGACGATTTTTATAAGGTTTTTTTGGGGGGCAGTGAAAAAATACAGAAATTGGTAGAGTATTTTTATTTTTTTTACGGGTGAACAACAATGGCATGCATGCTTTACAAAGGGGGGAGGGGTTCTTTTTCCCTCGAAATGTTGCACAACTGTGCAGCCACCCGGTGCAAGCGCCCCCTTTATCCCGCATAAGGAAAAAGACTGACTATGAAAGCACATAACCTATTTAAATAAGTATACCACATTTTATTTAAAGACTTGCTGTGGATGTCTTTGCTGGAATACATAAAGTGTTTTAAAGTTTGTATAATGCACGAGTTCAAATAATAAAATACAAGAAAAGTGATGTTGCTTATATTGGTGTATATATATATATATATGTAATAAAAACGGACAGTGCACAGGCAGATGTAAAGAGTAACGAGGCTGTAGCGCTAGAACAAATGCCCCAGCCCATTCCATCAGCTCTAAAATAGGCAATCAATTTTATAAGGCTGGATAACTCCTTTATGAGGTTAAATTTAAGATAATGTATTTCTAAAGAAATTAACCATCCTCAACGTCTACTCACTGGGACTGCCACCTTCTTCCACTGTTCCACACTCTGCCAAAAGATGGAAGCCAGCCCTCATCAGTTGGGGCATTATGATCAAAATTAGCCCCCACTCTGTTCGGAGGAAGCTTCTTCAAAGTCATCTTCTCCTCTAAAAACACAAAAGTAGAATCTTCAATGACTCTTTAAGGGGTTGTCTTGCTACAAGGATTGCTTTTTATTTTAAAGATCTTGCAAAAACAAGTCACTTTGCAATATGTGTCCATTAATATTATCCTACCTATTACTAGATATCCCCTCTTGTGTGGGCTGCATCAGCTCCTCAGGTCGCTATAGCTACAGACCTGTTTGAGCTTTCCTGATAGGCTGCCAGCACTGGGTGCTATAGCTACAGAGCTGGCTTCTACTGCAGCCCAGTGGAAGCCAGTAAACACACCCGTGAATTCAAAGTGAAACCAAGAAAACAGGACTGAGGTAAGATGAATCAATGTAGTGAGACAACCCCTTTAACCTATCAGGTTAAACTTAGAAGGGTGTACAGATCCTCTAGCTAATTCTAGGGATAACCACTTTTTGTCCACCTAAATTTTGTAATAGATAAATTTAAAGGGCTGTTCTTAACATGCCGTTTCACAGAGCCTGCTTTTCACAGTCAGCGTCAAGCTCCACTTCATGGTTAGTCTATGGGTGGTTCTACACCTGCCATTCCTAGCCAAGCTAATAAGACAGACATTACTGACGGAGAAATCTAAACAGCAGTGCACATAGCTCTAAAGGGTTAAGGATTGCCAGTAAGAAAAATAAACAAGTTCCTGTGCTGCTGATAGGAAACAGCAGAAAGTGACGTCACCATCCAGGCCAGGCTGGGCCTGTTAGAGCAGAGAATAACTGCTCTAACTGAAGGGAAGCAAAGTCAGAACAACAATGTATATGGCAACAGTCTTTTTTTTACCTTTGCCTACTTGTTTAAAACCAAATCAATGAAATGGTAATAACCCTTTAAAAAAGGACTTAAAATGTTCCATGCTGCTTCTGCTTGGTGTACCTTCAAATTATGACATTGGATATAAAGCTTAAAACATACAGAGACTACTGGTCTTCCAGAGATTTATGTTCCGTAGCTTAGCTAGTAATGTTTAGAGGACTTATACTCTAGCTCTGTGGTTTGTCTTACCAACATTACAGTAGTGAAGTAGGTGTGCTTTGTTTTAAAGGGTCGTCTGAATCTGAATGCTGCAGACAACCACGTTCACCAAGCAGGTTTTATATTACAGGTGAACACTTCAATAAAAGTCACATATATTTGCTTATGGGGCAACTAGAAAAAAAAACATCCACTCAAGAACTACAGTTTTTCAGGTATGTGCCCATTTTATAAGCCAATGGAAATAGATCGCGTTCTTACTGTGTTTTAAAAATTCCTCAATCGAGGGTCCAATAGCCTGAGGATTTTCAGCATCACCTTCATCCGGTAACATCCAGGGTGGAAGAGCCCCTAAAGAATTTTATCAGACATCAAATCTATTATTTCGGTTTTATACCAATACTATCACTCTGAATTGTTTGAAGGGTATAACTGCGCACCAGTTTACTCATGTCATTAAAAAAAATTGCTACAGCTTTTGCTATTGCGTAGCTGAGTAGGCACAATACTAATGATCAGTGTTGTGCTTTGGGTTCATCCTGACCCAAGGAGCCCAGCAACCAATCCACAGCTTGCCATCAGATATGGCCAGATCTGATAAATAATACAACTTATTTTGCCACTCTGATTGGCAGGCTGTGGATGAGTTTGGGTTGAACTTGAAGCTCTGAAATACTCTAAAATCCAATTCTTCTCTCAAGAAAACCCATTTAGAGGGAATGTGTCATCAAAAATGAGTCATTGTTTAAGTCCCGTTTTAATGTTACATGAAAAAAACCTTTGAAGTTCTCAGTTTACATGTTTTGATCAAAACTGCTTAAGCCACCTCCGAACGTCAACGGGATCTAAATGCAAGTGGTCCTACACCATTATTACCTCTCGTTTGGGTCCAGTTCAGACCTCCAACTAAACTGGCCCCAAACGAGAGGTAATAATGGTGTAGGACCACTTGCATTGAGATCCCGTTGACGTTCGGAGGTGGCTTAAGCAGTTTTGATCAAAACATGTGAACTAAGAAGCTCAATGGTTTTTTTTACCGTTTTAATGTTAAACACATTTTTTAGGAATCTGTTTTTTAATTTTTCATATCACTTTCAATATTTTTAAATAATTTTTAATAAGTTTTCACTTTGGCCACTAGGCCTTTTTTCACTGCTTTAACAGCAGAGAGATGCTTTACAGTACCTCAAGCCCCCTAGGAGATTAAGATGACTCCGCCCTTTGACGTCTATAGGAGGTTTTTTATCATTGTGTGTTTTCTGTCATTTGTGACCTGGGAGAAGTCATGTGCGGGGAGGTGAAAGGGTGAACTGTGACTATTCCTCTTGTGATGGTGGATCCTGGTTATCTATTCCCCTGGTGTCTCCTTTCAGTTTGCCCCTCTTTGTGGAGAGTGACAACTGAGAATTTTTTTACAGAACGGGGAAGTGTCAGACGTTATTGGTTTCTGGCCAAAGTGAAAACTGCAGAGCTTTAAAAATTTAAAAAAATTATTTGAAAGTGTAGGGAAAAAATTTAAAAAAAAATTTTCTTTAAAAAGGTGTTTAACATAAAAACGTAAGTTAAATAATAAGTCTTTGTGGATGACACCTTCCCTTTAAGATTCTAAATAGAAAAATTTAAAGATAGAAAATTCTAAACACACATCTTGTCCTGGAAATTCAGAAGCAAAGTCTTTCACTACTCAGCAAAGCTTGAATGATAACGAAGAAAAGATAGTGTCCGTACGCGACTGTACCTTGTTTCCATTAATCACATATTTTTACAGATGTTTTATCATTTTGCCCCCAGATAAGAAATACAAAAAAAAGTGTAGTTATATAAAAATGTAACAAGTAAACGGGGGCCCCCCACCCCCCATGCCCCTCAAAGCAACCTTTCTTCTAAACAGTTTCCCACCCCAAAAAAAAATTATTTTAAAAGTTGAGGATTTTCCATGTGTTGCTGGTACTCTTAATTAACCGACTTGCAACCAAAATGAGGCCTCCATATTTACCTACTCCATGAGTCTAAGTTGCATTTTTAAGCACAAGATAGTACCAAACGGTTCATTATTAAGATATTAAATGGGAGACAGGGGTATCCAACCATTGTCCCCAAATGGCTTCAAATTTACGTGTCACATTTCTTTTTTGGTGTACTCCTGTTTGAAGTTTTACAATGGATTTCACTTCATTAATAAATTATGTGGTTAGTCTGTTGTACTTCTTACCTGTGTGAACATTGCCCTGGTCAGACATCACCTATGGTACTTTAAAGAGGCTTAAAAGTTATAAAAGTAGTATAGTGTTTTATGTGGATAGAAAAAAAAAACCCCCCGGTGCACCGAGGGTAGCCACACAACAAGTTCTGGTAGTGATGAAAAGGTTTTAAATCATGTGTTAAGTGGCACATGCGAAAAACATGCGTCCCCCAAGTGGATTAAAGGGGTTTTTCCCTCACAAAAAAGTGTTGGTGAAAGGCCCTTTTTTACTATAAATTAATCTTTTTCAATTGCCATCCATGTAATATATGGACACAGCAGTTCTCCGTTCTGGCTCATAGAAGAGGGCATTCAGAGCTGTAATTCCCCCAAAAAGGGCTTGTTACAGCGTTTTGGACCCGTTTTGGGATCCTTTTTTTAACCTCAGGGAAAACTGGTTAAAAACTGCATCCAAAAAAGCGGACCCGAAAAGAACAGCTGACCTTTTTTGGATGTAATTGGATGCGTTTTGCTGGTTTTGGACCCGTTTTTTGGTGCTTTATTTAAATAAACCTATCAAACTGCAATTTAAATAATATACCTTAATGCCCAAGAAAAAAAACTTTTTTTACTTAGTGTCAGTCAGTGTTATAAAACCCTTTTTTTAGAACCCGCCCCCCCCCTATTTTTTTTTTTTAAATCAACAATTAGTTTTCAAAACCCCCCCCTATGTAAATTAATTAATAAACAACATGTTTAAACTAAATTTTAAAATAAATTTTATAAAATTTAAATTTATTTTAGTATATATATTAATATATATTATATATTATATATATATATATATATATTTTAATATAATATATTATATTTTTACTTTATATATATTTATAAATTTATACTTTTTTATACATTTAAACTTTTGTATAGAATTTTTTATTAAAAATACATCACCGGACACTTTATTGGACACCTGTCCAACTGCTTGTTAACACTTAATTTTAATCAGCAATCCATGGCGGAATCAGTGCTTTAGGCATGTAGACATGGTCAAGACAATTTTCTGAGTTCAAACGGATCAGTATGGGGGAAAAAAGGTGATTTGAGTGCTTTTTTAAGTGGCATGGTTTTTTTGTGCCAATTTGGTGGTCGAGTTTTTCAGAAACTGTGATTCCTGGGTTTTCACGCAAAACATTTTAGGGTTTACGGTGGTCCCCAAAAAGAAAAAACATCCAGTGAGCGGCGTCCTGTGGGTGGAATGTTTTTGATACCAGAGGTCAAAAGGGAATGGGGACTGGTTTGAGTGATAGAAAGGCAAAAGTGATAAATAGCCACCCGTTACAACTGGTAGGCGGGAAAAGCATTCTGAAAGCACAGTACGGCGAACTTTGAGGCAGTGGGTACAGCGCAGAAGACCACACGGGTGCCACTCCTTTTAGCTTTAAGAAAGGAAACTGAGGCTCCAATTTGCCCAAGCTTCGAAATTGGACAGTAGAAGATTGGAAAAAAAAAATTTTTTGGTCTGATGAGCTCGATTTTTGCTGGACATTGGATGGTTTGGGTCGAAATTTGGCCCCAACAACATGAAAGCGGTCCATCCTGCCCCTTTTATCAATGGGTTTAGGTGGTGGTGGGGGTGTCATGGTGTGGGGAATATTTTGTTGGACTCTTTGGGCCCCTTGGTACCCAATTTAGTGTTTCAACACCTTGTTGAATCTATGCCACGAAGAAATTGAGGCAGTTTGAAGGCAAAAAGGGGGGGGCCAAACCCGTTACTAGCATGGTTACCTAAAAAGTGGCCCGGGGAGTGTTTAAATTATACAACACACTAATATTATTATATATATATTTTTACATACATTTATAAACTAAATATAAACCAAAATAATATTAAAAATTTTTTATTTAATTTAATCCAAAGCGTTTTTGGAGGTTTTTGGCATCGAAAAAGGATCTAAAAACGCACCCAAAAAGTATGCTGCGTTTTGCAAACTTTCCCGGATGCAAAAAACGCACCCTTTTTTTTTCCTAGGGGGGTTTCTCTTGCGTAAAAGCCAAGAAGAATTGACTGTCAATTTTTTAAAAAAGGTCCCAAAAAACCATCGCGAAAAAGGGATGGCAATCATCGTTTGGGGAACAGCGATGGTTTTGCCATTGAAAAACAATTTAATCACTTGACAATTGTCGATCCGTTTTCGGACCCTTTAAAAGACCGTAAAAGGGATCACAAAAACGTCGTGTGAACAAGCCTAAGGGCCCCTAAACAGACCCGGCCCAAACACAATTGCAAATTTTTTTCTGTAAAATGTGGATTGGATTCGATTGCAATTTTTTTTTTTCCTTTGAATTCAATGAGGAAAATGCAGAAATCCATCCACATTACACAATGAAAAACAGTTTTAAACAAATTCAAAATTCAGTGGCACAGATCAACTTCCACGCGGATAAAATTCAATGCATATGGCCCTTTGTTAAATGTACCCAATTGTGTTGTTGTATTAGGGTATGTGTACACAACGTTTTTTGGTGCGGAGGTTTGCCACTATGGTTTTAAAATGGGGGTTGCTGTTTTCAGGTCAAAAATTGACCTGTAAAATTTTTAGGGAAAGCAGACGATCCAAAAAGGGCATCTGGATTATCGTCTGAAAGTGTTTGGGGTTTACATTGCAAGCAAAGTAAAAACCATGTCATTGTAGATGAGTGTTTGGGTCTGTTTGGATGACCAAACAAGCATCTAATAACGTAATTTTACACAGACTGAACATGTCGTGTGAACATACCCTTACTGTATTCCACTTCATAATTTCTTCCTGAGAATGTGGACGGAAATTCCACAGTGAATCCTCTACGTGTGAATTTAGCTTAAATGACCAATGTCACAAGGTAGCATATAGATGAAGCATTTAACAAGTTGAAAAATAAAAAGTCCGGAATTTGTACAAGAAAACATCACCTGTTGACCAATAAATGTGAGCGAAGTTGCTTCACTCATGTCCGAGGCTCCATTTTGAAGTATTTCCTGTTTGCTGGGACCAGGTCTTTCAAAGTCTGCAAGTGATGTGCTGCTAGGAACAGAACATTTGAACAAATAGTCAAAAATAAAAGTAAAATATAGGTCATTATAAAACATAAGTCATTAGGACAGTTTGTCTCTCTACTCATTCTTCAGAAAGTAATACTCATTATTGACCACTACAGTCAACTGATGGCATTGTATGGCTGGCACTGTTATGGTGGGCACTAACATGGCTGACACTATAAGGCCGTTTTTGTATTATCTCTAGATTTGGTCTTCAAAGGAGTCTTTATTTCAGACATATTTCAGAAAAACATATAAGAGCTATTTAGTTGGATACGGGTCCTATCGACTGTTTCTTTTTGAAGAAGTACCTATGGTATGTAATGCGTAGTTTACAATAAAAGTTTTTTTTCCCTAACTTTAGAGTGTCAACACTTTGTCCGTGGTAATTTGGTCTATAGTAGTTTGAGCCTACTGGACCCCAAGGGAAAGAAGTTTTCATTCCTTTAGTATTTATCTTCATAGGACTTGATTCCAGTAATCCATGTCCTTAGTCTGCTTGTGGACTTTCTTGTGCATCATCTTTAGAAAAGGCTTCCTTCTGGGACAATAGTCATACAGACCAAACCGATGCAGTGTAGGGTGTATGGTCTGATCCCTGACTGGCTGTTCCCCCTCCCCTTTAACCTCAGCAGCATTACTGACAGCATTCATAATCCTATTTTAAAAAGACAATCTCTGGATATGATGCTGAGCACTAGCGCTCACCTTCCTTGGTTGACTATGGTGAGGCCTGCTCTTTTTTCAGATCCTCAGAGATTTCTTTGCCATAAGGTGCCATGTTGAACTTCCAGTGACTAGTAAGGCTATGTTCACACGGCTTATTTTGGGACATATCTCGCCCCGTATTTCGCGCCGTACTGCACGAAATACAGGGCGAGATACGTCCCAGTCATTATGGTAATCCACAGTTCTCATAGAGAACTATGGATTACGTCTCCTCTCCCCACTCAGACAATACGCCGCGGGGGGAAATAAGTGACATGTCAATAATTTCCGGCGTATATGCGCCGAGAATAATGCATGTCTATGAGGCTGGTGGGCTGCCACCCCCTCCCCCGTACACACGGCGTAATTGCGGGGCAAAATACGTCCCACAATTAAGCCGTGTGAACATATCCTAAGAGTTTGAGAACAAAAACACCAAATGGAACACACCTGAGACCTTGTAACACTAACTAGTCGCATGACACTGTGGAGGGAAATGGCAAATTGGGCACTGTGCCCATTTTCACTTAGGGGTGCGCTCACATTTGTTCCAGTGGTTTAGACAAAATTGATAGCTGTGTGTTATTTTGAGGGCACATTGTTATACAAGCTGTACACTGACTATATTGTATCAAAGTGTCTCTGTAGTGTTGTCCCATGAAGAGATATAGTACAACATTTACAAAAAATGTGAGGGGCGTACACACTTTTGTGAGATACTGAATGCGTGTTGTACTCTCTAGTCATGGTTGAGAAAGAGTCACTTCTGTAACCTCAAAACACTACAATGACAATAGGCGCCTCATATCCTCTTTCTGGAGTTTCTAATCTCTGTCAGTCTCTAAAGTTCAGCCAAGAGCGCTCATCCATTTTAGATATTTACAATTGTAGTGCCATGAAGGTCTCAGATGTGGAATACAATCTTTATAGAAACAACACCACTATTTCGTTCATGTAGATTCATATGCTCACAGGTCCATCTTATAGGGCCTCTTCCTTTTCCCTTTGATCCAAACTAGCTCACTAGCTTATGGCGTCTTAAGTTTTTAAGGTCTTTACCTATTTGCATGTTAATATGCTTGCGTTACTAAAAGGACTTCATGAATATGATAAGCAATGACTAAAAGTCTTAAATGCGCTGTATTCATGATATGGAAATAAACATATGAGAGCTTTTTAGCTGGATACGGGTCCTATCGACTGTTTCTACTCAGATGTGAAATACCCCTCTAAGATTTACCGTGGCCCCTTGGAGAGAGGTACAATACGACAATGTGGCCCTTGGACCAGAAAGTGTTTATTAATCCAGCTATGCCATGTTACTAAGAGCATTCTCAGACAATTTATATAGTTAGAGGTTTCTAGTCGAGTTCAGTAGGGATTTCATCTTTTATTTGTACCCATGATCCACAAATGCCAGTGTATACTAAGCATCATGTCTGACCTCAGTTACCATCAGAGTGATGGGGCTTATAACTTGGTAAGCAATATTCACAGATATCTTATTGCTGAAGATGGGAAACCGATTATATGGAGGCTAAGGTAAGAGGAAACAGATTTTTTTTCCCCTCTTATTTTCTTCAAAATAATGAAAAGAATTTCAAGAAGCACAAAACTAAAGCAGCCTTAAAGAGAACCTGTCACATAGTTTTTGCCCCATGGCTGAAGACAGAACAAGCTAGTGTCAGACCGGCTGTTTCCAGCGCTGTGTCCCCTATTCTGTAAGATGCTGGAGTTTTCGTGTATTTAATGCTCAAATCTGCAGTATTCAGCCAGAAGAGTCATTCGAAGAGTCCTTTAGAGTGTCAGTTTTGTTCAAACCCCTCCCACCTGAGGCTAGCCACGCCCACCTCAACTGATAAATCTATTACTTTGAATAGGTAGAAACATGTGAATAACTGTCAGTGGGCGGAGCTAGCCTTTGGTGGGTGGAACTAACACCTACTCATGAATAAGATTTGAAGGGTAAATGCTCTAAAACGGCTGCATCTTACAAAATAAGGGACACAGCGCTGGAAACAGCAGGTCTGACACTAGCTTGTGCTACCCTCAGCAAGGGGGCATAACCTATGTGACAGGTTCACTTTAACACTTGTGACGGAGGTTCCAATCAGAAACGCCATTACAAGTTCTGGAAAGGATAGCAAAAAAAATAAAAAATAATAGCCCAGCATGCCGCACTATTTTGTCCGTTAAAACAGACTTCATGGCGGCAACGCAACAGCTTCCACTGTACCTCATGAAGGTTTTTGCCTTCCTCTGGATCAACACTGAACTAGATGGCATCTGTCTTTCTTTCAGCCACACAAAGTATGTAGTCAATGGGTATCTGTCAAGCGCTGCTGGTGAACCTCTGACGCAGATGTGAACCAGGCCTTATGGTATGGAAACCAAAGAACCGGACTGGGAGTTGTAACCAAGTGGTCATAGACATCAACAAAAGCCATGATTTTTATAACTTGTACAGTATAGGGACTCAAATGCATACAATAAAAGTGTTGTCCCATGAACCCAGAGGACAAAACTGACACAGAAATACCAAATCACACAACTGCAGTATTATTCACATATTCCAGTTTTGATCAGTATATTTTTTTTTAAACATTTAGCAGAAACTAGGACTGAATCCCAAAAAGAGTACTAAAACTATACCCAAAACTAATCCACTGTAAAATATCCACTCCTAATAGGACAAACAAGATTTTAAAAACAATGGGGCACATTTACTAAACTAATACTTAGTTTATGCTTGGAATAGGCAGTCAAAAAATAAGCCAGACGTATTGATGTTGTATAATAATTCTGGTGCATCTTTAGGCACAAGTCTATAAATCTAGTTGCCTTTTTTTTTTTTTTTTTTTTTTTTGAGTACATATTACACCTTGGACCATGCAATATTCAGTGAACCCTTAACCCTTTCAACACAGTAACACCCATCGCAAAAGTGTCTAAAATATATAATAAATATGATACAAGGCATGTGTGTCAGTATCTTGGACCAGAATTCTGGTACAATTGCCATGAATAAATGTGCCCCCGCATTTCACAAAATGATTCTACTTACCTGCACGGGACCTGTTCATTGTTGCTCCAGATTTCATCCTCCTCTCCAGTATGCTGTGCTTCAGGCTGGATAGTATTAAGGAATTATTAACATTTTCTAGATTACTTTTTTTAAATAATTAAAAATCTTGTTCTAAGAACACTTCATTGCCTTATGAAGGTGGTTTAAAGGGAACCTGTCACATAGATTATGCCCCCCTTGCTGAGGACAGCACAATCTAGTGACAGACATGCTGTTTCTAGCGCTGTGTCCCTTATTCTGTAAGATGCTATAGAGCATTTAATGCTCAACTCTTATTCATGAGCAGGTGTTAGCCCCACCCACCAAAGGCTAGCCCCACCCACTGACAGTTATTCACATGTTCCTACCTATTCAAAGTAATATGTGGTGGGCGGGGCTAGTCTCAGATGGACGGGGTATAAAAAAAAACTGACTTTTCTGGCTGAAAACGGCTGATTTGAGCATTAAATACTCTAAAACTACAGCATCTTACAGAATAAGCGACAGCACTGGAAACAGCAGGTCTGTCTGACTGGCTTGTGCTGTCCTCAGCAAGGGGGGCATAAACTATGTGACAGGTTCTCTTTAACGGTCACTGCTTCCTCTCCAAAAAAAAAAAAAAAAAGTTACCGAAATTGTGCACCTCCTACAGTACAATGCCAAAAGCTAAACATGAAAATTAATAAAGTAAACTCCTTTTCTGTGGCCTCACTCTCCTTACAAATCCAGTGCCACCCAAGCAAGGATATGAAGGTAAAAATTAAAAATATTTCTCCGTTTACTATATTGTGTCTTATCCAGTATACTGCAATCAAAACTGAGAAAAACATAAAAGCTTTGTAACGTCCTAGAGCATCTACCCCCACTCCTCTCACAATCCTGTGTCTGGATGTACTAGTCAAGCAGACAGATTAACCAACTCTGCCCAATAATAAAACATGGTCATTATAATTCTTTTAAAATAAGATAGCCCCTTTTATACTGAATATCATCTGCGGAAAACCCCTTTTACCACCCAGCACTGCTTTTTACAGTAAACTACTTACTGCCGCTTTTGACTTACTATCCTCTATATATAACTGACCTTCTATAAATTGGTGGGTTTGACATCGATTTGTATATGCAATTACCATGTGCACGTTACAAAGAGCTAATATTCTTTAGGCTGCCGCATTAAGGGGTTAACTCACATATTAAGCGTGGGTTCACACGGCAAAGGACAAAATCTGTTCGGTTTTGACTGCAGCAGAAACATCGGTCACAACCAGTTTTTGGACTATGACACAAAGTGCAGTCATTTTGTGTGCGGTTTGTGTTTTTTAGACAATAAAGTGGAGAATTATGCACTATAGGTCCCACACACTCCGTTAATCTAGATACAGGCAGTCCCCGGTTTACAAACGAGATAGGGACTGTAGGTTTGTTCTTAAAGGGGATGTATTGCTTCCTTAGTTCAGCTGACTCCTACTGCTCTCAGCTTGTCAACTCCTAAAATGCAGGGACGTTTCTTCTCCTCCCAGCTGGGTGACATCCCCCCTACACTGCTGCCTCATGAGACCCCCCCCCCCCCCCTCTGAGTCCACATGTCACTGTTTCTCCCTATCAGTCTTAGCTACATACCACAGGCTGCATTCAATCTAGACTCAGCACTGATCTCTTCTCCTCTCACAGCTGGAGATGTGTTACAGTTGAATCCAGCTCTAGGAACAGCACATATCGCCCTTCTATGCAGGAGAGTTAGGCACTGGGACAGAACTGTTATGTTTTCTCATTGTAGAATCTGCTGCAGTCTGTTTCTGCTGGGTGTGGAGAGAGAAAATGCTACGGCCCCTAACTCCGAGTCAGGCAGGGATCAACACAAATTGTACTGTTTCCTGATTGTGTAAGCCCTTCAGTGTAATTCTGTTTCTTCTGGCTGTGTAACGTGAAAATGTGACGGTCCCTGAGTGAGAGACACAGGAATGCTCGCTCTGTGAATAAACGTGGTGGGAGGGGACGTACAGAATGTATATGAGCTCTCAGCTAGTGAAATGAAAAGGAGGGGGGACCCGGAGGGATTGTCCAGCACTGGATATCAGTGTAAACAAAAACACAAGATAAAGAATACTGTGAATACAAGATAGCTTTGCTGATGACATCTAATTGCAAAGTTGCTTGTTTTCACTGTCCCCTTATTCTGAAGACCATTTAATGAAATGATAAAACCCCTTTAAGTTGAATTTGTATGCAAGTTGGAACAGGTATATTTATTAAATATAACTCCAGCAAAACAAATTTGTTTTAGTTTTGGATAGTGCAGGGAACAGTTTTTACATTTGTTTTGCTGTCTGTGCCCTTTTTTTTTTTTAGAAGATTTCAGCTAACGTTCTGTATCTCATGTGCAGCTGTGGCATGCTGGCACTTGGTTATCATGGGGCGTGACTCAGTGTTGAATGTCAGCCACGACCCATAAGCCTCCGTTTGTAACCAAGGGACGTATGCAAGTCGGAACGATGTAAGTCGGGGACTGCCTGTATATTTTTTTCTATGGATTGTGTGGGACCTATAGTGCATTATTCTCCACTTTGTCTAAAAACTGCTCACTAACTTTCTGCAGAAAATCTGTTCAATGTGGACTGCTGAACGGATTTTCTATTAGAGTCTATGGGAATGGTTGCTTGTTGGTTTTCAGACCGTTTCTAAAACTGCAAACCGTCGGAAAAACCATGACGTGTAGACTGGTCCTAATTCTACCAAAAGGCTTTTAATAACTGTTTAAAGTAATTTGCATGGTTTCTAGCAGATAAGTAATAAATAAAACCATTCCCATGCTTATGTTGCTTCAATCTGTCTCCCTTGATGCTGCTGCACATCTGTTCTGCTGGGGATTGGCAGTGGACAAATCAGTCCTCTTCCTAAAGATGAAAACAATAGCCCCATTTCCAATCCTAACAAGCTGATAAGAAATCTTCTCAGGTGTACTGCCGCCGTGTTCTTACAGGGCCAAAAGCTATTTTTTGTCGACAGCCCTACAGTCCACAGAAAATCTCTATGCAGAGTTTTAGCTGTAAGGAAAGTGAGAGAGCATGTGTCCCCCCTAGTAATCGGCTCATTAGGTGTTCATGCACTTTGCTGTTCCGATTTTGCTTTCTTTCAGTTAGAGCAGTTCTTACCTCCTGCTTGTTTACAGAATATTTCCTAGGATGGACCACTTCTCTCTTCCCTAGCAGCCATAATGGGATGCTGACGTCACCCCCTGATGCGTCTTATTCTTACAAACATTAACCCTTTGGAGTTCTGTAGTCCTTTGCTGTTTAAATCCCTCCATCTCCAATGTCCTTCTAAGGAGCTCAGCTAAGAATAGGTATAGAACCACCCACAGTCTGACCAGGTAGTGAGAGCCTGGATCTGGCTGTGAAGAGCAAGCTCTATGAAACAGGGCGAGTAGACCCTTTTTAGCACCATGTGGTGCCATATGATGCAAGAAAATCATCACCATTACTGGACTGTAATTTTTTAAAAAGTAAGCTTGTAAATGACCAACACTTCATTTTTTTATGATGCATACAATAAATGATATTTGATAGTTGGACAACCCCTTTAACGGCCGAAACAGCTGCTGGCAAGACAAGTTTGTGAGTGTGGCTTTAAAAGTGACAAAGTGAGATTTTTCATTGAACAACAATGGCCGATCTATAATACGATATCAGTAACACTGGAGTAAAAGCATAAGGTACACAACCAAATCTGGTTTGTTATGGATACTGCTTTGAGGCGCTCTTGAAACAAACCTCTAGGACTGTCTTCAACATCTCCATCCTGGACTGTTCAGCTTCCCGAATCTGATTAGCAATCTGTGAAAAAAAAAAAAAGAACCAAATTCCTTATTTTGTCCATTTGTTAGAATGTTTTGTTATAAAGCATAAAATGGACTATGGATTAATAAACAACACCTCTATCAGAACCTGCACCCCCAACTGTTTGCATCATGTGCTGGATGGGTATGACCCCACGACAAAGGAGAAAATACTTGTCGAATTCTGACTCTTAAAATCGGGTCATCCAACGAGTATTTTACACTAGAACCTGAGGATTTTTAACTCTGTTTTATGTGCATTTTTCTGTTGGATTTACACAGTTTTCAGATTCAGGAGACTCTTTAGGGCCGTTCACACGGCTTATTTTGGGCACGGATTCCCGTCGTATTGCGCTCCGTACTGCTCTGCAATACGGCTGGAATCCGTCTCTGTCATTACGGTAATCCACAGTTCTCAGAGAACTATGGATTCCATCTCTGCTACCCGCTCGACGAATCCGCCGGGCGGGGACAAAGCGACAAGCACATTATCCCGCCGGGATACGCACCGTGGATAATGCATGTCTATGGGGCCGGCGAGCGAAATCCGTCCCGCAATTACGGCTTGAATAAGCCGTGTGAACCTCGCCTTTAACACGGATCTGTGCCCAAAAAACGCACACATAGCTTTCTGGTCGGTTTTCTTGTCATCCCATTGACTTCAATAGTACATTTTCCACCATTTTCGGAGTGAAATACAACGGAAGATTTAAGCATGTTCTAAGTTTTCGGAAAAACTGAGGTTTTGAAATCAGAGCTCAGAAAATCCAAAGTCTGTGAACTACAACGCAGATTTTGCAATTGAGGTCTATAAGGATGATGTACAGTAGTTTTTTAAAATCCAAGATGTGCGTGAATTTCCTGTAGATGAACCGCTAATGATTATTCTGCTCACAATCTAGCATCCTGTCTGCTGCTTATCAGACATCTGAATATTTGCTTTTACCTTGCTTTCTTTATGCCAAGGATCCCCAACTTGTGACTCAGAAGACACATGTGGTTTGAGGGCAGTCCTCCTTCTATGCTGTTTACGCCTTCCCTTTCCCCTCTTTGCATCTCCCATCAGCAAAGCTTTGTTGGGGCTTTGGCAGCATGCCGCTCCTGGTGGCACTGTTGGCCTCCCAGAAGCCTCTGCTAGGAGGCAGTCTCCTGGCTGCTAGGCTTCAAGTTTATCCAGGACATTCAAGGTTTTGAAAGACTGGCAAATATCACACAGTGCCAGGGTGCACGCGGAACTATTAAGTTTGGTGCTATGAAATACTGCAAACCATTGTTAAATGGAACAGTTTCCAGTAGTTTCTGGTTTTGTATTGGTTACATGGTTTCTAATATTTTTTCGTCCAGAATTTGGTTTGTGTCCATGTGGCTGATTTAGGACCATTGCTCAGTGATTTATCATCAATCCCATGATGCCTCAGCACAGCATTATTTGGGCACAATGGTACAGGAAGTTCTGGTGCCTGCATGGGCGACACGTAGATCTCCAGACAGGTTCACTGCTAAGTAACCAGCCCAGTGTGATGTACAGAGATATAAGCAGCAAGATAATCAGATTTTCTGAGTACTCATTAAAAATAATTAAATATTCTTCATTAAGCTTACTGGAGGCCAAAGCACCGAGGGTGTAGGCTGCTGCCACTAGGACACGGGCATCGAGCACAAAAAGTGCTGCCCATAGGTCAACCCCCGCACCCAAAGCAGTAAATACAACTGGAGAAAAGCCTTGAAAATAGAAAGAAAAATTCCTCTATAAAAAGGTAAAAAGGAGCGGCGTCCATGGTGGAATAACAAAGGTCCAAAGGACTCATAGTGCTGAGGTAAAGGCATCAGCTACAGAGCAATCCAATTACAAACTGGACCAAATGAAAACCAAGGGTGCTGAGATTTGGGAGAGTATAATGGCAGCAGGCATGGCTGCACTGTCCATAAGGAATTTTCCTCTAACAGCAATAAACTTCACCAAAACGATCCACTGGTCCTCAGCCCCCAAGCTGATTCATGGTTTCTTTCAAGTAAGCGGGGGGCCATTAGAATAGGAAATCTGTAAGGCCTAATTCACACGACGGATTTGGCCGCGGCCGAACCTCGTCCTAACCTCACATCTCCCGACACGGGTTTGCGGCGCGGGGTCGCGTCGCAAGTGGGGCGTGGTTTGGGGCGCTGCTTGTGGCGAGGGTTTGCCCCCATGCAAATTAGTAGGCAGGGGGAAAACCGCGCCACCAGCCGCGACAACACTGCACGGCCGCCGCGCCGAGGACGCCCTGTCAAGAATTGACAGGAGAGTTCTCAAGGCCGCGGCGTGTGAATATTAACGCGGTTTCCCATAGGAAACCATGTTAATAAACTGGGCGCGATTTGGAAGTGGTTTTGGCCGCAGAAACCACGTCGGAACCCTCGGCCATAACCGCGTTCAAATCCGTCATGTGAACATGCCCTAATAAAAAGCAGCAATTTTTGCCTCCTGTATACACTAAGCTAAAGACTAGTTTAGCTTAGTGCCTGTGAAAGGGTATGCCCTGGTTGAACCTACCATAGCACGGAGTCGTCTACAGGGCTGTGGAGTCTTCAAGCCCCTTCAAACTCCCTCATACATCGCGCATGTTTAAGTGATAAAGTTACTGCAGTATTTTACTACATTTTGGTAACATCAGGCTGTTTATCACCTTATGATACAATAATCAAGCTTTTTAGGTAGAAAAGACACTGACAAGCAAAAGGGTAACAATGTTTTGATCTTTTGAACACTTGTGGGTAGAGTTGAAGAAAAAGCTGTATTTGTATCCAAGTCCAGTCTGCACCAACATTGGGAATGTGTAGAAGAGACCTGGGATCAGATTTTGGTCAAGACATGCTTGATTCTGATTCAGAGCCCAGAAGGATTCAGGCAGTATTGAAAACCAAAGAGGTGTATTTCCCAAATACTAACAAAATAATAAAAATTAACATTTTGATTTTTAGGAGCAAAACAATAACAATGCAGTTACAGGAAAGAATCTGCAGAACTGAGCAAATGCTAAATACTTGCAAGTCAAATTTATGTATAAGATCGGTAAGATGACTGTATATAAAATTACAGTAGCCTCATGTACAAAGCTGTAGTGGATGGAGATATGGAGCCTGAAAGTCACAGGTTCAAAACAATGTTACCATTTTGCTTCTCAGTGTAAAATATATTTATTGGACATGACTTTAGAACACAAAAAAATTGTAAATATGTTAAACACTGCAGGAACATTTGTGGATTCTCTGAATTTGTTCTGAGAATAGTATTGCCTCCATCAGATCCTGCAAACATGACCTCGCATGTGATTTCATTATTTCCAGGCTAGAGAACGGCCTCTCTGCACTAACTTGGGTTGGGGGCAAAGCGGTGACCACAGGGGCAACATCTCTAACAATGTCAGGGTATTAAAGAATTGCCTCAGCCACAGTCCGTTTTGATGAATGGTTGATCTTCTACTTCTTTGAAAGCAGGTGAAAAATTTTGCTCAAATCTCTTTGCCATGGGAACAAAATCTTTTCCCCTGGGGCAGCGCTTTGCCTGCTCCATGTCATCTATTACACTCCTCGTGTGATGAGGCTGAAGATATGGGAGCGGTAGCACTGGCCGGACCCAATTCCTCTTGCTCTTTGCACTGCTTCGAACTAACTGAACCAACTTATTATATATTTTGGGAGTTGGAATCGGTCCATTTTATGACTCCCGACTCCGACTCCTGCAAAATAGGCACCGACTCCAACTCCACAGCCCTGGTCGTCTATACCTAAATTACCTGTGCCCCTTGTTGAGAAAAAGACACAGGCAATAAACTGCTTGAAAGAAAATCTCTGACTAAAAAAATGTAGGTTTTCTAGGTGTCCCATTAATAAGACACTTATGCAGCAGTGCCAGAAGTTTGTAGGTTTATCAATAACATTCATCTTCCCTAGAGAAGAGCAAAGTTTACTTTTTTACCTGAAGGAAAGAGCTTCAACTTTTCTAAGAAACATTGTTAATCATTTTCTAGTAATTAGAATAAACAGGAAAGATAATCATTGCGTCAAAATGACCTGTGTTACGAGGATGTTTTCTGTCTCTTCGTAGCTTTCCAAGGCTTTGGTGACCGATGACTTGAACCTATTGACAGAAAAACAACATTAACGATAAAGCAACGCAGATACCACCAATGCAAATCTGTACCTGTAGAATGTGCATCATAAATGAAGGTGAAAAAGTAAGACAACTAGAAACCTTCCATGTTTACCAAGAGTCCATGTACACAGCAAAGTGTGTGCACAGACCTCATGTGGTGTCACACTAATTCCCTGCTGGCCGTGGGTCACTATCAAGGGAAGAACAGCAGTATAATAGCGCAGGTGTTAGAAAGCCACTTTTCCCCTCCTTACATTTTATGTATGAATAAGTCGGAGGGGGGTGCGGACCCTTGAGGGGGCACACTCAGATACTGTAAAAGCCAGCACCGGTCTATAGGTGCAGTTTTACACATTTGTACAACATGTAATTTTAGCACAAAAGTTTTTGATAATCACCTGTCTACCCCACATTTGTGACACCTCATAGTTGATGCAACACAGAGTGCCATGCCGCAATTACTCCGCTTGATAGATTGTGTAAATGAAATTTAGTACAGAATGGTTGAACCTTAAATATTCAATGAAGTGAATAAAGTTCAGAGCTGTTATCAGTGTATAGACATGAAGTGGTTGAAGCACGGCCATAATACCACACCCCAGATGGTGCCTTATTTTTGCTGGTTTGTGTCCATGCTGCTTTTGCAGGTACAGCTAGGGCATTAAGATTTCCAGAAATAGTTTTAATATTTGAAAGAAAAAAAAAATAAATACTCACCGTTCATATTCATCTTCAGTAAGAACAAACTGCGCCTTCAGCTTTCCCTCTGCCTGATGCGTCCACCAGTATCTGTTCACTGCTTTAACATGTTCTGGTCTATAAACAAAGTTGATCCATTATAAAAATGATTTTACACAAGAAGCAGATCAGTAGATCGTGCCTGTAAGAGATCAATTAGTTCTGCAGGAAGCAGCCCATAGAGACCTCTCCAACAGAATAATTTAATAAGGTAATAATCTGAGTTGCAAGGTCCACATATACTAGATTGGAAGATGGCGAGTTCAGAAATAAATCTTAGAGAGCACTTGAGTCATTATTTTCATGTGATGTAAGAGCTTTCCCACCAACAGTTAGCGAGAGCTCTCCCCCATGAATGCACACTTACGCATAGCCCTAAGATCTCCTTCTATCCAATACTGCAAGCAAATGACACCAGACAGATCAATTTAAGGTGGCCATATCCCAAATCTAAAGCTCAGTCTATGATTTCTAAGGATTCTTTGAAAAAAATCCACAACAGATTTGCTTACGGCAAAAACGACACGTGAACACAGTCTTAGGGTATGTTCACACACTGTTTTTGGATCAGATTTTGGATAAGATTTTGGATCCTAAAAATCGCATAAAAAACAAAACACTGCGTCAATCGGATAAAAAACACATCCAACACACAGGAGAGTGTTTGGATGATTTTAGGCTGCAGCAGAAAAGCACACTAGAGTTTTAAATAGGGCGCCTGCTGCATCTTTCGGATCAGGAATTGACATGGGAATTCTTAGAACAGATCCAAAAGACGCATGTAAACAAGTATCGGCGCTCACTCGTCAGAACGCCAATGCGTGTTTTACATTGAAAGACATGTAAAATAACACTGATATCTAGATGCGTGTTTGGGTCTGAAAGATGGATCCAAACACGCATCTATAAACATATGTACCCACAGAGAGAACACCCGTGTGAACAACCCCTTAGGCTTCGTCTACCCAGCAGAGGACAAAATACTGGTCGGTTTCTAATCAGAATCCGACCAGTATTTTACACTCTTTTTTTGTCTGTTTTCTGTCGCGGCTTTCGCCATTCAATAGAACAGTACTATAATCCACAGTTTTCCGGCAGTTTATAGAACATGTTCTACATTGTTTGCACAACTGTCGGTTATGAAATCCGACCTCAGATAATCCAAGGTGTAGCCTACAGCTCGGATTTTCTATTGAGATTTATGTTAATGATTTTACAGTTGGATTTTTGCAGATTCTAAATAAAAACCGACAGTAAACCAGTGCTGTGTAGATATAGTCCAAATCTCTAGGAAGTGATCGAGTACTACCCAACCGCCAGAGACCAGCGAGTGACAGAGGAGATGCATACAGAGCTTGCCGGTGAGTAGTCTTGTTATCCTATTTTATATAAACCTCCAAACGAACAATACAGATCTGATTCGGTCTCACTATAACTGACTAGGGAGCTGCAGAACACAGGAAATATCAGCTCTGGAGACCAGTATATACTCCGACATATTTGAAGGGCAGTTAAAGTAGTATTAATCTGTTCCTTTGATTGCTGGTTTTTGTGCTAACTCATTCTTTCGTGTAATGGCCTTATGCATATATAGGGGGCTTACAGAAAGTGTCTGACAGATCTGCGGTCTATGGATACACCCTCAGACCAGTAGTATTAGTCAACCTGAAAATGGCTCCAAAGAAGCTGAAACATTGCTTTCATTCTGTGGCTGTGCTGCTTCTCCTTCCTTTGGAGCTGCCTGCATACCTAGTGGTAAATTGTTGTCTCAAACACGTTTTACCTGTAAAGACCACAGGCTAAAAACACAGCAATTCACGGTCAAATGGAGTGCAATTTTCTTAAAGGGGTTGTCTCACTGCAAAGATTAGCTTTCAAAATGTAGAGAACACTAAATGAAGACGTTTTCCAAATACATTGCTTTGTTCTTTTTTGTTAAGGAGCTACGAGTGATTTTATCACCTTCTAAGGGCTCTCAGGTTTCCCAAGTGACTGACCTCTGTACTCCTTTTCCCCTGTTGTTTGTTCTATCTGATAGCAGGGAGTGATGGCATCACACAGGTCATGGCCAGATCAGAACTGCAGGCAGTGAGAGCTTGTGTTTTATCTGAGCTTTCAGACAAAAGACAGCAATTACTACTGTTTACATTAGCTCAGAAGCTTCTCTTGTCCTGGTAGAAGGTAATTTAGCTAATCTAGACTAATAAGCAGCGAAGTCTGAATACACGGAGCTCATATGCTAATTACAGTCAGCTTGACCAGGAAGTGACAGAGCAAAGCAGCATTATTTCATTCATGCATCCTATGAAACTTTGAGATGAGACAACCTCTTTAACTACCGCACCCGCAAATACCTAGTTTCATAGTTACTACAGTTGGAAAAAAAAACGTGTCCATCAAGTTCAACCAAGGGCAGGGAAAATGTGGGTGAAGGGAGGGAGACAAGGATTTTAAGCCCAGCCTCACCACTGGTTAATGCCCTGAAACCCACAAGGCAAGAACCAATCTGCTCCAGTGGAGATCATATCTCTGACCCCAGAGCCTCCAGCAGCCAGGATCCAGAATTTTACAGCGCTACGTACACATTAATATTCTTTAGTTTCAGGTAGTTATCTAAGCCTTTCTTGAAACTAACAACTGTTCATGCTGTGACGAGCTCCTCAGGCAGCTATTCCACAGATTCACAGTTCTTACAGTGAAGAAAGCTCTTCTCCTCTGGAGATTGAATCCTTTTTTCTCCAGCTGAAGGGAATGCCCCCTTGTCTTTTGGGGGTGGGGGGGGGGGGGGATTTACATGAAATAATTTTTTCCCCATACTTTTTGTAGGGACCATTTATATAAATTAATCATGGCCCCCCAACGCAGGATTGTCTGAAGACTAAATAAGTTCAATTCTACCAACCTCTCCTCATAACTAAGATGTTGCATTCCCCTTATAAGTTTGGTTGCTCGTCTTTGTACTCTCTCCAGCTCCATTAGATCTCTTCTATAAACTGAGGCCCAGAACTAAAACAGCATATTCTACGTGAGGTCGCACCAATGCTTTGTACAGCGGTAGAATTACATCCTTGTCCCGCGAGTCCATGCCTCTTTTAATACACGCCAATATCTTACTTGCCCTAGAGGCAGCTGATTGACATTGCATTGCAGTCTATGACCTACAAGAACGCCCAGATCTTTCTCAACAAGCGTTTCTCCAAGTTTTTCTCCCCCTAGGACATATGATTCCTGCACATTATTCGTACCCAGATGTAGAACCTTACATTTATCCACATTGAATCTCATTTGCCAAGTACATAGTTACATAGTTTGTCAGGCCGAAAAAAGACATACAGCCCATTTGCTAAAGTGTTGCTAAAGTGTTAACGTGTTGATCCAGAGGAAGGCAAAAACCCCCATGAGGTACCTGCACAAGTGTTCCAGCATTCCTCCATACAGAACAGTCAAGTCACCATCACTCGTGTGCTTTTTCACTTCTTCCTCACAGCAGTGACACCAGAACTTCTGTTCATGTTCCTGAGGGTCAAACTTCACTACTGTGGCCCGTTTGATCATCTTCCGTGCAGCCGCCACCTAGAAGAAAAATTATA
This sequence comes from Phyllomedusa bahiana, assembly GCA_025379985.1. NCBI lineage: Eukaryota > Metazoa > Chordata > Amphibia > Anura > Hylidae > Phyllomedusa > Phyllomedusa bahiana. The sequence continues at coordinate 133,949 of JAODAL010004251.1, read as the reverse complement.
GGGCAATCCTAAAGTTTTTAAAAAAGGTTCATACTCTCCTCCTGGACGCTCCCGTTCATCTTGGCAATAGAAGTGAATGTACATTGTTCACATGACAGGTGCAGCCAATCACGGTCCCGTGAACATGATGGCCTTTGACTTGCTGCACCTGTCACGTGAACAAAGTACGTTCATTTCTATTACCAGGATGAATGGGACGAGCACCACGACTGAACGGGAGCATCTGGGAGGAGAGTATTAAAGTTCCTTCTCTTTTTAATCATGCCCCGACAGACGAATAAGCTTTTACAGCTCTCAGAATACCCCTCTGGCTAGGTCTACACAGCACAGGTTTTACGCCAGATTTTTGACGGTTTTAGCATTTCAAAAGCGCTAAAAATCCGATGGTGTCTGCGCTGCATAGACAGCACTGAAGAATCTGTGCTGCAGTCTACACTGCGCCGATTATTTACCGTTGCTTTAATAATCTGCAATATGTTATATATTCCACTGAATTCTGCTTGAATGTACAGGGCCAACGGCAAATCGGAAAACTGACCGAGGCTTTTGCACAATTAAGTGCCAAAAAGTAGGGCCCTGCCGTGGCCCATCATTGACATTTTCGACTGTATTTTGTCATATGCTGTGTGGACTTAACCTTTAAATAGAACCTGTCACATAGATTATGCCCCCACCGGCTGAGGACAGCACAAGCTAGCTAAAAGAGTCAGAGTCAGTTTTTTTTCAAACCCCGCCCACCTAAGATTAGCCCCGCCCACTTCAATTGGTAAACCTATTACTTCGAACAGGTAGAAACATGAGCTAGCATTTGGTGGGTGGGGCTAACACCTGCTCATGAATAAGATTTGAGGGGACCATTAACTAGCGTGAGATATGTCACCTATAGCAACCAATAAGACCAGTAACTAGCGTGAGATGTCGCCTATAGCAACCAATAAGACCAGTAACTAGCGTGAGATATGTCACCTATAGCAACCAATAAGACCAGTAACCAGGGTGGATAAAAATCAATGTTTTTTTAAAAAAAAAATAAAAAAAAAAATTTGGATTTTTTTTATTAAAATCGGATTTTTTTCAATAAACTGCTTTTTGAGGAAAATATTTTACCATCCAAAGGTTCTTCCATCATGAGATAAAGCGGAGTTGTTTAACTCAGTAGAATAAAGGCTGTATATGTGTAACATTCACAATGCCATGCTCTTCCAGAGGTTTCTGTAGGATTTAGTGGGCAGTTCTCTCCTATATTATCACAGACGCTCGCTTTACTTACGCAGTTCTCAAAACTGAATTTGACTCCGCAGAGGTCCAGCCTCTTCTTCACAGCAAAAAATGTTACAACATGAACAGAGTTGAGAAAAAGACCTTAATCCTATTGTTCTACAAACCTATGAATACAGAATCAACCCCTTCAGTGCCAAGTTCAAGAAGTTAAACAATATGTTTCTGATTGTTTGGAGTGGAATAGATCTGCACAACACAAGAAGAATGTGAATCTAAGTGTGAGGAGGAGGAAGGGCAAGCAGACAAGAAAATGAAAGTGAAACTTTGAGCACAATACTGCAGCATAGCCACAGACAGACAAGTCTGGGTCTGTTGTGTGTACGATCTGAGGTTTATTACATTCTTTCCTTATAATGGCAGCAGGCCCGTAAAGAGGACCAGTTTGGGAATATTTTAATGAAGCTCTTCGCCTATCGGTAAGGCAGGCATGCGTGCAAAATGCAAACGATGCAACAAAGAGATGCAAGGCCTGGTGGTGCGAATGAGGCGGCAACATCATGAGAAGTGCGGTGATGAAGATGACCAAAGAAACTTCTGAACAGGCAGGATCTTCAGGTTGGTAAACATTTTTATTGAATCCTATTTCTAAAGACTGAACTGTCATGTGTGAGAAAAATTCTATTTCTTATTATTACTGCATGTTACTGTCATTTGGTACAGTTATGATGAAGAAAAACAAATATTCCTTTTGGGGCAGTGATGTGTTGTGTACAATAAGCAGAAATTGTATAAACAATAAAATAACAGCATTGACTTTTTTTGTTTAGGGGAATTCATGGATTCTGGAAACTATCCACCTCCAAGATCACCATCATCCTGTTCTACAGTTTCAGAGTTATCCATCCAGGATAGTGCTTCATTAGCAGCAGCATCATCATCAGACACCCACAGCCACATATTTACCATCACCCAAAAGGAAGAAAAAACCTTTACCTCCTGGAACCACCCTAGATAGGTTTGTGATAAGAATAGCAGATTAGAAAAAGAGTTGATTGATGAAAAAAATTGCCCAGTTTATTTATGCAACGAACTCTTCTTTCCGTCTGACTGAGAACCCACATTTCATTAATATGGTTCAGTCACTGAGACCAGGATACAGTCCACCCAGCAGAGCTGATGTTGCAGGGAAACTGCTGGATCAAGTGTATGACAGAGAAATGGAGCAATGTGCAACAGCTCTGGAGGGTAAAATTGTTAACCTAAGTATTGATGGGTGGAGTAATGTCCACAATGATCCTATTGTATGTGCTTGTATAACAACAGAAGAAGGTAAGTCTTCCTTGCACAAACAACTGATACGTCAGGAAATGCATACACAGCAGAATACTTACAAGAAGTGGCAGTAAAAGCTATAACGACATGTGAACAAAAATTCAAATGTCTAGTACGCAGTTTGGTCACTGACAATGCTGCAAAGTATCCAAGATAAAGAATTTAGAAGAGCAGGGGGGGAAACAAAGCTGCTAATAACTATGGTTGCGTGTCTTTTCTCACCTCTTGCCAAAACTTAAAGAGTTGTCTCACGACTGGTTTTCTCCTACCTTGGTGCGTCCAAAGCTGGATTTTGAAATCAGGGGCGGGAGCACTGGCTTCCTGGGTCCCCCCCCCCTCCCTTCATCTATACGTATGCTGTTTGCGCTCGCTCCCATGCTAACGCTTTGGAAGGGAGAAAACCTCAGATCACAGAGTTCTCTTTCCCTCTGCCACCTTTAAATAGCATCCACCGTGTAAACAGCAAAATTTTTCTCTCCCCTACACCCATACATGACAGCACACGGGGCGATTACCCCCCCCGGGGTTTCCCCACACAGGGAATTGGGCGGGGGGGAAAGCGATTCAAAAAATCTCGATGTGACTACTCCGGGGGGGGCAGCCTGTTGTATTTGCATGGGGTTATCTCAGTGCTAATCTGCTGTGTCTGCTTAATTACTATTTACCGACTGTTGAAATATTTTCCCCAGGATCATTTACTTCAGCAGTGAAGCTGGTTTGGGAAATTGGAGAGGAATGCTAATTTTGGCAGATCAGAGCTGAATGAGACCCGGGAGGAAAAAGTTAACAGCAGTATAATAATTAGGTGAGACAAGATAAGGCGCAGGGGGGATGACAGGGGGGTGCGTATGCCGCTCTAAATCATGGGCGTGCCGCAGGCAGAGCGAGGGCAGAGAGAGAAAAAGGAGAATTAAAATTGTGTTTGCTCCGACCACCCGTTTGATAAGGCCGGGGGATACAGCCTATAGGGAGAACAAGCAGGTCGGTGTAAAACCCCAGAGCCCCTGGAGCCCCTAAAAGCCCGTTATCTAGAAATCATAGGGGAAATTTTTTATTGACTAATTGCAAAAAGTGCTTGTTTTTTGAAGATCTTTTAATTTTAATGACAATCTTTGTAGGAGACAACCCCTTTAAGTGTTTCCAGAAAATAAAGGCTAATGTTGTTGAAATGCTAAATACTTCCGTAATAATTCATTTTGCTGCAGCAGCTCTGAAAGGATGGGTGGAAACCAAGCTAACGCTTCCCACAAGATGTTAGAGGGAAAACTCTGTGGTGGACTGTTTTAAGCAGTATATCAAAAACTGGCCTATTCTGATGACACTTTGTGAAGAAAAATCGAGATAAAATAGATGGCACTGTCACGGCCAAAATCCTCAACATTGGGTTTAAGAGAAATGTTGAACATATGCTGAGCTTCCTGAAACCCATCTCTCAAGCTTTAAACAAAATACAGAAAAATAGCTGTTTTATTGCGGATGCTGTTGAAATTGGGAAGGACCTGAGTGAACACTTAATAACAGAACTACACATGGAAAAGAATTAAATTTACAAGCATAAACAAACGAATGGGACAAGCACTTGACTCCAGCTCATTTTTTGGTAAATCTTTGTCAATATCCAATATCAGGGGCAAAACCTAAGTGCGTGGAAGAGGTTAGCTATGACATGGGTATCCAGCAATCATCCATCTTTAATGCCAACTATAATAAACACTCAAGGCTAAGAGGGAACCATTCAAAAAATATATGTTTTGCTGAAGAAAATTTTAAGGGAAAGGGCACACCAGTAAACTGGTGGAAGTCACTTAAGCGCTTGGATTTAGAGACTGTTCAAGTAATGATTTCATTTTTAAACAGCAGTAGTTTCTTCTGCAGGCGTTAAAAGAATATTCTCCCCCTTTGGGACTCATTCATCTAAAGAAAATCGTTTTGGGCCCCAAAAAAAGGGGAAAGCTTTTTTTTCTTTTCCGTTTAATAATGGGAACAAAGAAGAAGATGATGAGAAGATAAACGTAGCACAGAGGGCAGCAGGGGCGTAAAATTTTAAATTTTTTCATGTGTCCTGGGGTGAAAGTCAAGTTTCTTAAAATATATACACCACCCCGGCCCTTTATTAGTACACCTGCCCCAACGCCGTTTTTAACACTTTAATTTCTAAACACCAAACACAGGCGGCAACTCAGGCATTTAGGCTGTAGAATGGTCAAACAAAACTCCCGCATTCAAAAAACCCCCCGGCTCATAAGGGAAGAAAGGTGTTTGGTCCTTTTCGGGCATGGTTGTTGGGGCCAAAGGGGTGGCTGAGTATTTTTAGAAACTTTTGATTCCGGATTTTCCCCGCACAACCACTCTAGGTTTACAGAAATGGTCCGAAAAAAAAAAACACCAGTGAGGCAGTCCGTGGGGGCAAATGCCTTTTGATGCCCCGAGGTCCCAAAGAGAATGGGGAACTGTTCGAGCTGAAAAGAAAGGCAACAGTGACTCAATAGCCCCCCCTTACAAACCCAAAGGGAGGGGAGAAAGCATCTCGAACCACATACGGGGAACTTTTAGGCAGATGGGCTACGCAGCAGAAGACCACACCGGGGGCCCCCCCTTTCAGCTAAGAACAGGAAAAAGAGGGGTCCAATTTTCCCAAGTCAAAAATTGGCAGTAGAAGATTTGGGAAAAACTTGCGGGGTTGATGATCTCGGTTTTCTGCTGCACATTCGGAATGGAAGGGAAAATTTGGGCGTCAACAACATGAAAGCAGGTCCATCCTGCCTTGTATCAAGGTTCAGGCTTGGTGGTGGTGTCAGGTGGGGGGAAATATTTTTTGGCACTCTTTGGGCCCCTGGTCCCAATTGAGCATCGTTCAACACCTTGTGTTTCATGCCACGAAAATTGGGGCATTTTTCTGAAGGAAAAAGGGGGTCCAACCCTTATAGCTTGTGTCCCTAAAAAAGGGGGCCGGTGAGTGTATATATTTTGTTTAGCCAAATTAGTTAACAAACATGGATTTTTTTTAACAAATAACTTAGCTTAATGTTATTGTTTTTGTTGAATAAATCTTTTAAATTTTTTTAAGGTCAGAATTTTTTTTTCTCCTTTCCCAAGTACAACAAACTGGTGTCCAAAAAGAATATTAAACCCCTTTAAAATGGGGGGGAAAAAAATAACATAAAAATATTCTAAAAATCTTCATCTACTTCAGTTAAAATACAAAAACAGTTTAGGTAAAACTTTGATTTTAAAAACGATTAAAATCAAACTTTTCTACTATAATTTAAAAACGGATTTAAATCAAATCCACCCGCCAAACTAGGGGGATAAATTCGCCTATAGCACCAAATAAACCATAACATGCGAGTTTTGGCGCCTATCAACCAAATAAGACCATAACTAGGGGAGATATGTCCCTAAGCAACCAATTTAAAACCAGTAATAGTGCGATATTTCCCAAAGAACCAATATGACCAGTAACTAGTGCTAAAAAGTCGCCAAAGCAAACCAAAAAAAGACCATAACTAGTGCGAGATATTCGCCTATAGCAACCAAAAAAGACCATAAATAGGCGAGATTGTCCCTATAGCAACCAAATAAACCATAACATGCAATATGTCGCCTATAGCAACCAAATAAGACCTAACTAGGGAATATGTCACCTATCAACCAATAAACCAGTAACTAGTGCGAATATACCCATAGCAACCAAATAAGACCAGTAACTAGTGCGAGATATGTCGCCTATAGCAACCAAATAAACCCCGTAACTAGGTTTTAATTTCGCCTAAAGCAACCCAATAAGACCAGTAACTACGGAATATGCACCTATAGCAACCAATAAACCATAACAGCGGAGATTTCACCATACAACCCAAAAAGACCATAACTAGCGTGAGATGTCACCTATAGCAACCCAAAAAACCATAACTAGCGTGGAGTCACCTATAGCAACCAAATAAAACCATAACTACGGGGGTCACCTATAGCAACCAATAAGACCAGTAACTAGTGTGAGATGTCACCTACAGCAACCAAATAAGACCAGTACCTAATGTGAGATGTCACCTATAGCAACCAATAACTAGTGTGAGGCATTGCCTATAGCAACCAATAAGACGGTATGAGAAATAACCCATAGCAACCACTAAAACTGGTGACGAGTCTGGCGTTGCCTATAGCAACCTGCCACCCGCTCTTCACTTGCCGGATGCCGGTTCTTCCAGTGCTATTCTAAAGTAGCACCGGAAGCCGCCATTTTCCGCGCATACCTCACCTTATCGCTGAAGGCGCGCAGCACCGCCGACAGCCGCTGCCGGTGTCCCTTCTCATAGACGTGCTTCCTTCTGCCGGAGAACACCGTCTTGCGACACACGACGCACTCATACACCGCCATCCTCGCCACACAACCCCCCCCCCCAGAGCCGAGAGTGTAACAGCCCAGGCCACGCCTACACCATATCACGTGATCCGACAGTAGCGAATCAGGAAGCGCTCGTCCCTAGAGCAGGCGGCGCCCGTGTGACCGGCTCTGTGCGCGTAGGGAGCTCAGTCTGAGGAAGGGTCACACGTCATAAACGTGCGTTGAAATCTGCATGAAAACCGTATTGATTTGGGTACAGTCACCGGGAGTTTTTTTCACTCTATTTCTGATAGGAATTTGTATCATAGTTTACAGAAATTTAACATTGAGGAAGGAGAGGGATTGAAGAGAGAATTGGAGTCTCAGGGCAGGTAGTACAGACACTATCCACATTGACATCGGGTCTGTCCATTGGCCATTTAAAGGGGTTGTTTCACTACGTTGTTTCTTCTCATCTCAGTCCTGTTTTCTTGGTTTCATTTTGAATCCAGGGGCATGTTTCCTGGCTGCAGTAAAAGCCAGGTCTGTAGCTATAACTACCTGAGGAGCCCATACAAGAGGGGATATCTTGGAATAGGTAGGACACTGTTAATGGACACATAAAGTGACTTGTTTTTGCAAGATCTTTAACATAAAAAGCAATCCTTGTAGTGAGACAACCCCTTTAACACCCTAGATGCTGTGGTCAGTAGGGTCTGCAGCATTTAGGAGGTCTCTTGTCACCCATGTGCAGCCCTACACCGCAATCGCAGAATGGTTATGGCAACGGGATGCCCAATAACAGACCCCAGGTCTGCCATATACAGGAGCCTATATGGTGTAATAGGCTACCTGTCACATCCACTATAATACATAGCAACACAGGTATGTATTATGAAAGCGATCAAGGGATTGCTCAGACTGGTCCCAAGTCGGGACTCACAAAAAAGTAAATAAATAAAAAAAAGTTTAAACAAAAAAATATAGCACAAAACCCCCTAAGGGTTTGTTCACACAACGTATTGAGGCACATACTGTGCGCGCCGCAATACGCCGGGTGGCTTAGAAGTACTCGCTGTTCAGCGCATACTTGTAAAGCACAGGAGGGCCGGCCCCATGCACTTTCATTATCAGCGGCGCGATAAAGTGGCGCCACTTCTGTCCCCTGGCATACAATACACACAGATTGCACGCCAGGGGAGACGGACGTAATAATTGCGTATGTCGGGCGTATTGAAGCGAAAATACAGGGCAAAAGCGCTGCCCCAGGGGAAAAGATTCTGCTCCCAGGGCAAACAGATTTCAGCAACATTTTTTACCTGTTTTCAAAGAAGTAGAAGAGTTCAACCATTCATCAAAACTGACTGTGGCGGAGGCAATTCCTTTATACCCGGACAGTGTTAGAGATGTTGCCCCTGTGATCACTGCTTTGCCCCCAACCCAAGTTAGTGTAGAGAGGCCGTTCTCTAGCCTGGAAATAATGAGCTCAGATGTGAGGTCATGTATGCAGGATCTGATGGAGGCAATACTATTTCTCAGAACACATTCAGAGACTCCACAAATGTTCCTGCAGTGTTTTGCATATTTACAATTTTTTGTGTTCTAAAGTCATATCCAATAAATATATTTTACACTGACAAGAAAAATTGTAACAATGTTTGAACTTGTACTTTCAGGCTCCATATCTCACCATCCACTACAGCTTTGCACATGAGGCTACTGTAATTTTATATACAGTCATCTTATACATAAATTTGACTTGCAAGTATTTAGTTCTGCAGATTCTTTCCTGTAACTGCATTGTTACTGTTTTGCTCCTAAAAATCAAAATGTTAATTTTATTATTTTGTTAGTATTTGGGAAATCCTACTGGGCTCTGAATCAGATTCCAGCATATCTTGACCAAAATCTGATCCCAGGTCTCTTCTCCACATTCCCAATGTTGGTGCAGACAGGACTTGGATACAAATACAGCTTTTTCTTCAACTCTACCCACAAGTGTTCAAAAGATCAAAACATTGTTACCCTTTTGCTTGTCAGTGTCTGTTCTACCTAAATAGCTTGATTATTGTATCATCAGGTGATAAACAGCCTGATATTACCATTTTACTACAGTAAGGTTATCACTTAAACATGCGCCGTGTATGAGGGAGTCGGAAGTCGGAGATTTGGGAATTTGAGGAGACGGAGTCGGGGCTTCGGCTTGTCGACTCCACAGCCCTGGTGTGAGGTCAGTGAGAAAGCTTAGATAGAGAGCCAAGTGTATGACATCTGTGAGAATGTTTAGGGTATGTTCACACGGCGTAAATTCGGCCCGCATTTCGCCGCATATTTGCGCTTAATAATTAAGGTGTGCGCCACAATTAAGGTAATCCATAGGTCTCATAGAGAACTATGTACTACGCCTCATCCCCTCGCGCGTACAATGCGATCGTACTGTATGTGCGGGGAGGTAAGTGACATGTCAGTTACTCGCGGCGATTACGCATAGCGTGTAATGCTTGTCTATGGGGCTGGCGGGCTGCCGGCCCCCCGTGCTTCTGGAGTACGCTCTGATCAGCGAAAGTCCCAAATCACCCGGCGTATTGCGGTGCTTATTGTATGTGCCGCAATTATGCCGTGTGAGCATAGCCTTAGGCAGAGAACTAAGAGTATGATCCACTGAGGAAAGTTGAGAAAGAGTCAGTAGCATGAGGTCAGTGAGGATGCTTAGGGAGAGAGCCAGGAGTTTATCGGCATTGAGAGTATGAAAAAAGATCAGGGCTGTGACGTCAGTAGGAGTGCAGAGGTTTGTATCAGAGATGTGACGCCAGTCGGGTTGTTTCTATGGAGAATCAGAGCTGTCACTGTGCAGAGGGTAGGATGTTGCTTTCTCTTCTGGTCTTATTGTGTAGGGCAGGCATCCTCAAACTGCGGCCCTCCAGCTGTTGGGAAACTACAACTACCATCATGCATTTCTATAATCTATAACAGTGGGAATGATGGGAGTTGTAGTTTCCCAACAGCTGGAGGGCCGCAGTTTGAGGATGCCTGGTGTAGGGTCTGAGAGATGTGTCTTCTGTACACTGATGGTGAGATGCGTGAGCTTCTGCTGCTCTCCAGCGGTTATGTTATTGCTTTAGAAGTACAAAAACCCTCAAGTGGTTGGAAGGTTAGGGTGGAATGTCATATTGGTTTCTTGAGAGAGATGACACTGAGTGTGGACAGATTGATGAAAGCAATATAGAGAGATAACACCATTAATGTGACAGTTCCGTCTAGCGCCCTCTATCTGTTAAATCTCTTCCACCCTAAACAATTACAGCTAACAGTACACATAACCATCGCCTTTCCTTAAAGGGGGTTGTCTCACTACATTGATTCATCTTACCTCAGTCCTGTTTTCTTGGCTTCACTTTGAATTCAGGGGTGCGTTTACTGGCTTCCACTAGGCTGCAGTAGAAGCCAGGTGTGTAGCTATAGCAACCAGTTCTGGCAGCCTATCAGGATAGGTCAAACAGGTCAGTAGCTATAGCGATCTGAGGAGCTGATGCAGCCCATACAAGAGGGGATATCTCAGAATACAGAGGATACTGTTAAAGGACAAATATTGCAAAGTGACTTGTTTTTGCAAGATCTTTAACATAAAAAGCAATTCTTGTAGTGAGGCAAACCCTTTAAACAAACTGAGACAGGTTATAAGTGATACTTAACGTTTTGATGTAGAATTCAATGGGTGATAGAGAGTAAGAATATGGATTTTAAAAAATCTGGGCTGAACACACTATATGTCCAATATGTAATCAATGAGAACATGTGATGTGTGTTTCACCTGCACCACTGCTCGGTCGTGGTCCTATTTGAAATGCAGTGGTATGCTGGCAGGCGCTGGTATTTGTGGAAGTATGGGTTTCGGTGGTTCTGTGGCCTCAAGGTGATTGTACCACCAGGATTATCGCTCCGAATTAGGAGGTGGATGAAGCTCTTACCCACTGAGTTAGTGGATGAGTGGAAAATTCTGATTGCCTCCAGCATTTAGTGGCAAAGTGTTTTGTTTTTTTTGCTGGGCTCTCCTTAGTGGACGGCTTTAGTATTTTGGTTTTAGGTTAAAGCGGTTGTGTCCCTCTAGGTCCCGTTGCCGACCCACAATAGGCTAAACAGCCTGTTGAGCTTTAGTGGAAAGAAGAGGGGGTTGTAGTGGATGATATGATGGAGAGCAGAACCCTGTGGTTCTCTTCTGAGATACAGGGGACGCTGCTGGTGGCACGGTGGGTAGTACTTTGGCCCTGTTCTTCTATTCTCCCTTTGTCTCCTCTGACCCTTCCTGCTCAATTGTGCTATTAGTAGTCTTGTGCCAATATGAAACTGGGCGGTAGTCGGTCAATCCACCAGGGGCTCTGATAGTACAGTTCAGAAGTCTGTGGGGACACCAACTGGGCAATAAATGAGAGGGGATAGTCTACTTGTGCGTTGTGGGTCAGGGTTTAAGTTCATGTGTGATTGTCCCCTTATTACTCTGATGGAGCGGTCAAGGCGGGAGTATTATATGTGTGCGCTATAACTGACACTCCGGGCTGTGTACCATTCAAGTCCACCTTGTTAACCCTTTCCTGACGGACGGTCATAATAATATGGCTCTTAATTTTTTGCTCTTTGCCTTCTGAAAGCCATAACTTTTTTATTTTTCCATCTACATAGACATATGAGGGCTTTTATTTTGCGGGACAAGTTGTACTGTCTAGTGGTGTTTTTCATATTACTATAAAAATACTAGGGAACGGCAAAAAAATTCTAAGTGGGGCAAAATGTGCGCCATGTTTGCGGGAGGTTTGTTTTTACGGAGTTTATTCTTCGGTAAAAATGAGGTGTTATCTGTATTCTAAAGGTTGATACGCATCCGGCAATACCAAACATGTAGGGTTCGTTATGTTTTGGTACCGTAAAAAAATTCCAAACATTTTCTATTCTTGAATTGCGCTCGGCGCCATTTTTGTGACCAATAACTTTTTTGTGCTAACACTTACGGACATCAGTGAGGCGGCATTTTTTGCGGCAGATGTGTACTTTTTAATGCTAGCACTTTGAAATGGATGCAACTTTTTTGATTACTTTTATTCCAATTTTTATGTTATGTGAAATGAACAAAAAAACGCAATTTTGCCGTTTGGAATTTTTTTTCTTCTACGGTGTTCAGCGTACGGGATAAATTATATTATATTTTTATAGATCAGACTTTCGGACGCGGCGATACCAAATATGTGTAACTTTTTTATTATTTTATTGTTTTTATTTGTAAAATGGGGAAAGGGGGGTGATTTGAACGTTTAATACTTTTTTTTTTGTACTTTAAAACTTTATTATTTTTTTTTTTTTACTTTAACATTTAGTCCCCCTATGGTGCTTGACCACTAGGCGGCGCGCTCGTTAATATAGCCTAATGCATTGCATAGGCAATGCATTAGGGTGTACAAATATGGCGGTTTCCCCACTTCCTGTCTGCGGACAGGAAGTGGGGCAAACAGGAACATGACAGCGATCAGAGCCTTCACAGGGCTCTGCGCTGCCATGTTAGCCCGTCGGGACGCAGCGATCTCACCGCTGATGTCCAGATCGGGCTGAAAAACGGTGCGCGGCACCGCTTTTCAGTCATTCAGATGGCGCAGCCATCTTTGCCGCGGCGCCTGATGGGTTAAACAGTGCAGGTGGGCGACGCCGCCCGCCTGCGCTGAAAGCGCCGGGTGTTAGCTGCGATTAGCCGCTAACACCCGGCGGCTGTGAAGCGGGATCGTGCTGCAATCCCGTTTCAAAGCCGCTTACCGGCAATTTGATGTAGTCATACTCATTAATATGTGAACGGGTTTATTGTGTGATGTCCTGAGGTCTCCACTCCGGGTCAGTAGGTGTTTGGTTGTTTTGTCTCACCTTTAGGGGCCATTTACATGGCACAGTACAAATACCATTCGGTTTATCCGACCGGTATTTGCACTGTTTTCGGGCCGTGCACATGCGATTAGCGGAGAAAAGCCCTCCCACTTCACATAGACATGTTCTTCTGCCGCCCAAAAACCGAAAAACTGGGTAAAACCCGTGCCATGGGGACAAGGCCTTACTTTGGCGATTCCGGCCACCGCGCTAGTCCCCACACCTCACAAGGTTCTGTGATGGTCGGGAGAGCCACCTGCTATGCGACTCCGCAGAGCCTCCGCTCTGCTGTGATATCTGCCTGGGGATGCAGCCGCCTCTCTGTCTCTGCACTTGACAGTTTCCTAAGCACCACTCTTATCTCCTCTTGACATGCCCGGATGGGGGTTGGGCCCACGGGGAGTTGATCTCGGGGGCCCACCTTGTACTGAAATTTACGCCTCTCGGACATAACGGCCCTTTTCCAATAATACAGTGTGCAAAAATTCTGTATTGAGAATAGCAAGTAAGTCACAATCTATTGCCTTATAGACACAGGGCTAAGTAGCTCCCATCATATCCCCCTCCACCCACAAAAACAATATCCCCCTCCACATCAAAAATCCCCTTCCCCCACTACAAAATCCCTCCCCCCCCACTACATATCCCCCTCCACCCACTACAATATCCCCTCACCCACATAAAATACCCCTCCCAACAACAATACCCCCCTCCACCCACTCCAATATCCCCCCACCCACAACAATACCCTCACCACATACAATATCCCCCACCCACATACAATCCCCCACCCACATCAATCCCCCACCCATACATCCCCCCCCACCCACATCCAAATCCCCCCACCCACATACAAAAACCCCCACCCCATACATATCCCCCCCCCCCACAAATCCCCCCACCCACATACAAATCCCTCCACCCACATACAATATCCCCCCACCCCCCCCCCACCCACATACAAAATCCCCCACCCCCCATACAATATCCCCCACCCCATACATACCCCCCACCCATACAATTCCCCTCACCCATCAATACCCCTCCCCCCAATACAATACCCCTCCCCCCCATACAATACCTCCTCCACCCAATAACATATCCCCTCCCCACATACATACCCCCTGCACCCACATACAAATATCCCCCTCCACCCACATAAAATATATCCCTCCCCAATAAAATTTACCCCTCCACCCACATACAATATCCCCCCCCACATACAATATCCCCCCACCCACTACAATATCCCCCTCCTCCCCCATACAATATCCCCCTCCCCCATCAAATCCCCCACCACAAACAATATTCCCCTCCACCCAATACAATATCCCCCTCCCCCCCATACAATATCCCCTCCACCCACATCCAATATCCCCCCCCAAACCACAAAACAATATCCCCCCCACCCACATACAATATCCCCCCACCCCACATACAATATCCCCTCCACCCACATACAATATCCCCTTTCCGCCCCCAAACAAATATCCCCTCCCACCCACATAAAATATCCCCTAAACCCACATAAAATTTCCCCCTCCACCCACATAACAATATCCCTCCACCCACATACAATATCCCCTCCACCCACATAAATATCCCCCTCCACCACAAAATATCCCCCTCCACCCCCACATACAATATCCCTCCACCCACTACAATATCCCCCTCCACCACAACAATATCCCCCTACCCACAACAATATCCCCCTCCACCCATACAATAATTCCCCCCCAATATCCCCTCCCAAAACAAAAATCCCCCTCCACCCCCATACAATATCCCATACAATATCCCCCACCACCCACATACAATTACCCTCCACCACATACATTCCCCCCACCCACATACAATACCCCCCCTCCACCCACATACAATAACCCCCTCCACCCACATACAATATCCCCACCCACCTCATATCCCCTCCCCACATACAATTCCCCTCCAAACCCCATAAAATACCCCTCACCCCCATACAATATCCCCTCCACCACTACAATACCCCCTCCACCCACTACAGTATCCCCACCCGGCCCACATACAATATCCTCCTCCACGTTTCCCTTGGTCACACACCTCACCACCTTCTAAAATAAACACCAGCAAGAAAGTAAAAGTCTAACTCCTATCACAGGGTCAGGTGTTCCCTCACAATCAGGGACACGTGTACGCTGCCACTACACCCGCACCGATATAACCTTAAACACTGCTATATGGAGACCACATAGTGGTCCGACACCAGCTCAGATCACCATCACATTACAATATAAAAAATAACCCCTGAAATCAGGGACTCACCGGAGATGTCTTATCTGATGAGTCGTTCTCTTCTCTCATGAGTTGTTCTTATTCCCTTTTCTTCTGCATCCGTTCCACACCGCCATGATGACTTGTCCCGACCACCACTCATCCCTGCAGAAATTACACACAAATATCTTAGAATCCTCAATTTTCCAGCATTTCTTTACCTATTCCCACCTCTGTACAAACTACCCAGGGGTGGGGGAGCAGGTACAAGCCATAACTTAGAGGCCTAGTATCCTAAGGGCTGGAAGTGGGGAGGAAATAACCCCTGGGGATAATACTACAACTATGGGCTGCTGCCCTCTCGATTATATTAGCAGGTAGGTAGGCAGACCCTAGGTAGGTTAGGCAAATAGGCAAGCCCCAGGTTACTAGATAGGCCCTATTTGGGTACTAGACCCCGCTGGATAAGTTGGTAGGCCATCCCCCGTAGGTTGGTGGGGACCTAGCCACAGGTGGGTAGGTAAATAGCCCCCAGGTAGATAAGCAGGCCCCCGTTAGGAAAGTAGATGGCTACAGTTAGGTTGGTGGACCCAGTTAGGTAGGCTGTAGGTAGGATGGTGAGTCCCCAATTAGTTAGGCGTAGGTAGTGGTTTTTCCCAGTTAGGTAAGCTGTAGGTAGTTAGGTCCCCTTTAAATAGGCTGCAAGCAGTTGGGACCCCCTTTAGGTAGTATACAGGCAAATAGGGGCCTCCTTTAGGTACTATACAGGGATTAGGGGCCTCCTTGGGGGGGGAAAGGGGGGTTTTTCTATACAGGCAGTTAGGGGCTCCTTAGGTACTATACAGGCAGTTAGGGGGCTCCTTTAGGTAGTATACAGGCAATTAGGGCCTCCTTTAGGTACTATACAGGCAGTTAAGGCCTCCTCTAGGTACTATACAGACCCGTTTGGGGTCTCTTTTTTGGATTACCTTTTTTATGCAGGCAGTTAGGGCCCCTTTAGGTAGAATTCAGGTAGTTAGGGGCCTCCTTTAGCTAGTGTGCAGGATGTCAGGGCCCCCCCTTTAGCTAGTGTGCAGGATGTCAGGGCCCCCCCTTTAGCTACTGTGGAGGTGGTCAGGGCCCTCTTTAGTATTTAGGTAGTCAGGGCCCCCTTTAGTAGCCAGGGCCCCCTCTGTAGTCAGGGCCCCCCTTTAGATAGCCAGGGGCCCCCTTTGTAGTCAGGGCCCCCCTTTGTAGTCAGGGCCCTCCTTTGTAGTCAGGGCCCCCCTTTGCAGCCAGGGCCCCCCTTTGCAGCCAGGGCCCCCCTTTGTAGCCAGGGCCCCCCTTTAGATAGTCAGGGCCCCAATTGTAGTCAGGGCCCTTTTTAGTAAGGGCTTCCCCTTTTCTGGTCAGGGCCCCTCTTTAGATGGTCAGGGTCCCCTTTGTAGCCAGGGCCCCCCTTTAGATGGTCAGGGCCCCCTTTGTCGTCAGGGCCCCTCTTTAGATGGTCAGGGCCCCTCTTTAGATGGTCAGGGCCCCCTTTGTAGTCAGGGCCCCCTTTGTAGTCAGGGCCCCCTTTGTAGCCAGGGCCCCCTTTGTAGCCAGGGCCCCTCTTTAGATAGTCAGTGCCCCATTTGTAGTCAGGGCCCCCTTTGTAGTCAGGGCCCCCTTTGGAGTCAGGGCCCCCCTTTAGATGGTCAGGGCCCCCATTTAGATGGTCAGGGCCCCTCTTTAGATTTGGGCAGGGCCCTCTTTAGATGGTCAGGGCCCCCCTTTTTAGTCGGGCCCCCTTTTGTAGTCAGGGCCCCTTTGCAGTCAAAGGGGCCCCCCTTTTTGATGGTCAGGGCCCCTCGTTAGATGGTCCGGGTCCCCTTTGTAGTCAGGGCCACCCTTTGTAGTCAGGGCCCCCCTTTGTAGTCAGGGCCCCCCTTTAGATGGTCAGGGCCCCCCTTTAGATGGTCAGGGCCCCTCTTTAGATGGTCAGGGCCCCTCTTTAGATGGTCAGGGCCCCCTTTGTAGTCAGGGCCCCCTTTGTAGTCAGGGCCCCTTTAGATGGCGGGCCCCCCTTTGTAGTCAGGGCCCCTTTAGATGGTCAGGGCCCCCCTTTAGATGGTCAGGGCCCCTCTTTAGATGGTCAGGGCCCCCTTTGTAGTCAGGGCCCCTCTGTCGATGGTCAGGGCCCCCTTTGTAGTCAGGGCCCCTCTTTAGATGGTCAGGGCCCCCTTTGTAGTCAGGGCCCCCTTTGTAGTCAGGGCCCCCTTTGTAGTCAGGGCCCCTCTTTAGATGGTCCGGGTCCCCTTTGTAGTCAGGGCCCCCCTTTAGATGGTCAGGGTCCCTCTTTAGATAGTCAGGGCCCCTGTAGGTAGAGTTAAAGAAAAAACAGCCACTTACCTCGCTCCGGCTCCCGCTGCCGCCGGCTCCGTACTGGAGCCCTGCATAGGCGGCGCGGTGATGTGACGTCACCGCGCCGCCTACGTCACCAGTAGGGGCCGGCGCCTGGCAGGCTAAAGGCCTAGCGTCTTCAGCCTGCCAGGAAGATCAGCGGAGCGCAGCGCTAGTGGTGCTGTGCTCCGCTGACACCGCGCAGCCCTGGGAGCCAGGGACATTAGTCTCCAACTCCCGGGCCGGTCTCTGGGCGCTCGGGACGCGGGTCCCGGGCATTCAGTGACCGGATGCGCGGCCGGGCCCCGGGGAGCGACAGCACTGCCTCTGGGGCCCCCAGCGGCTCAGGGGGGCCCACTGGGGGATTCCCCGGTCCCCCGGCGGCCCAGTCCGAGCCTGCTCTTAGACCTAGTGGTTCACCACTGTACACCTGGTCGCTCGTTAGTCCCGCTTTCGTCTTAAGATGGCGGCCGTGGTCTCTGACTGCCAGGAAAAGTCTGCAGTAAAAAGGGTAAGTTCACCCTGGCTTCGTCCGGTAGATCCCCGGAGCCGTAAGTTTGTGATGCTGTTCTCAGCAGCGGGAGATACTGCCGGGTCTTCCTGTGTGTTTCGCCATTCTAGGACCGTCAGTGGGTCGTGTAGCTTTGAGGCTGTCACGGGTGCTTTTGCGGCTCTTTGCCCAAGCCACGGGTGCACCCGTGTCCTCGCTGTCTCAGCAAGTGGCGCCGCAACCCGCAGGTCGGGCCGCGGGTGCACTCGTGATCTAGCTCCCCGCACCCGTCACTTACCACTCCTCGCTCCCTGCGCTGTCCCTGCTGGCTGGCGGGCGCACACGCGCCAGCCTTGTGGAATTCAAAGGGCCAGCGCGCCGGTAATTGGATAAAAGGGCACTGGTCCTATATCACCTAGCCTGCCTCTTATTTCCCTGCCGGATCCATAGTGCCCTAGCCTATGCGAGTCGTTCCGAAGCATTCTGAAAGTCTCCGTCCCTTGACCACGAACTTTTGCCTCCTGTCCTGACCTTCCTGCCTGTCCCCAACTACGAGTTTGCTTCACGATTTTGTACCACGCTACACCTCAGCTGCCACCACAAGTAAGTCGCGTCAGGGGTAGCGACCTGGTAGTGTCCCGCCTCAGCAATCCCAACCTGACTTGCGGCGGGCTCTGTTGAATACCGGACCTACTTAGATTCCGCTCTCTGGCGTGGCTTATACCACCACTTGTGGTGGTTCAGTGGAGCCACATCTCAGGCCTGTCATTATGATAAGCCTACTGTTACAGCGGCCTACGCTCAGAACCACGTCGTGCTCAGGATCACGGCAATATACACCGCTTACTGACTCCAGTCATGGAAATTGTCCTGCTCCTGTGCTCCTCAGACCTCGGCCAGGTACGAAGTCCAATCTAGTGTACTCAAAATCGCTGGATGGCACTATTATTTAGTGGATTTTGTAAAGCAGAGCAGGAGCAGTTATAAAATGCGGCTGTATTCAACACCTTGCCCTCGGAAGTCCGTTATTTTTGTTTTACTTAAAAAATTAAAAGCTTTTTTAAAGTTTTTTAGCAGCACCATTTTCTAAAACTAAGAGCGTTTTAAAAAATTTTTTTTTATTTATGGCGCTCTGCAAAGGCTTGTTTTTTGTGGACTGCTGTGCAGTTTTATTGATATTATTTTAGGATACATGTAACTTTTTAATCACTTTTTATTACAATTGTTTTGTGGGATCACCAATTTTGGTGCTTAGCATTTTAAATAATGATAGGGTTAAATAATGTAATTGCATTTATTTTTTATTTATAACATGGGGGCACAATTACTTCAAGAAGTGTATAATAAGAGCAGTAACATGGCAGGCCTGGGGGCCTTCATTAGACGCCGTTTTTTTGCACTCACAATTGTGTCGTGGTGGGGTTGATTGAATGGTGGAAATGCTCTTACAGCCTTTACCTTTAACATATGTGTCTCATTTTCTTTTTAATCTCCTGAGACCGGTCTCTTCTTAGAGTCCTTTGGGCCATGTTCAGTATGGCACACACCATGATACCAAACAGCACAGTGACTACTTTCAGCCTTTAAATAGGTCAATCTATTTTAAATGGTCAAACTATTTACATTTTTTTTTCTAAGGGTAACATCATCATTTTCGGTTGAATCACAATTTAAATGCACTGTTTGATTTTCATTAATTGATTCTCCATCAATATAAATGTCTAATTACTTTTAACAGTTTCATTTCAGTGATCATTGTGGATTTTCTTTCTTTAGCAGAAAAGTATTAACAGTTTTGTCCATATGTGTATAGTGACATTATATTTAAGGTGGACACATGCTTTCTACTAAATGATTGTTTGTTTGATCCATCATATTACAGGCAGTCCCCAACTTAAGTTCTGACTTACATCTGTCTCCTAGGTACGGAGACTTATGGGGTGTGGCTCAGCCTGCTGACATCACACACTGAGTTATGCCCCATAATAACCTCGGAACATCACAAGCCTTACTCTGTCCACTGGGGTAATAGGTGGACGTGAGGGGGCTATGGGGTGATAGGTAGAGGTGGGGGTTGGGGGTTATAGAATGATAGGTGAAGGTAAGATAACTATAGAGAGATAAGTGGAGGTGGGATTATAAGGTGATAGGCTGTGAGGAGTGAGGATAAAGGACACAGCTTACGTGCACAATCTTCTGGAGGAGAGAACCAACCCCCTTGAGATTATGCTGTGGCCTGTATCCTCAAGGTTCATATTACACGGCCTGATCCCAAAGAACATTAGGGGAAGCCATGACCTTCAGGGGGTGCAGGAGATGGAGTTTAGTACTAACATTTTTTTGTAATGTTTATATTTTTCTACAAGTTTCCTCCTTTGGACTATGCTGGATTCACTGGACTATGTCGGACCAGCATTTCTGTAAGACAATAGTCAATGAGGGCTGGTGTTGGGGAGTGTTTATTTTAATAACATTTTTTTTCTATTGTTTCTATGTGTTTTTTTTTTTTATTATTTTCTTCCAGTGTTAGTAATGGAGGATCTAATAGACGCCTCTTGATTACTGTCACTGGGGCTTGGTGTTAAACAACTGTGTTTTTTGCCACCCAAACTGATACTAAGCCCCTGTCCCTATTATCCCAGCACCCAACATACCAAGAGTATTAGGAAGAGTCAGATTAACTCACAGAAAAAAGAGATAATAATAGGAATATAGAAAACCGTCTCACAGATCAAAAGAAAAGTTCCTAAAACAATAATCTTTAATAGATATGCATTAAAATAATTATCCTTTATATATAAAAATGGCCTCACACATATAGCCACTATACAAATATGCAACTGTATATCAGTACCTAAATACAAAAGCAAGTGGACAATGTCTAGCTAATCACAGCAAAAAAGACATTGTACCAAATACCTATTAGCAGGGAGAAGAGCCCCTTAAGAGGGAGGAAAATGTGGTCAAAAATGTGGTCAAAAACTCACGGTTCTGAAGACCTTTTCACAGTAGACTCCGTTGCCCCATTGGACTAGTATATACCATATAATAGAAAAAGCACTATCGATATCACTATACTAGTCCTATCCAGATAGAGCACTCGCCCGAAAAGGGCGACCCCACCCTAACTAACTATATTATACAGTAACATACATAAAGAACACAGACATAAGTCCCGACGCGTTTCCCCAAGATATGGTTTCATCAGGGGATAATAAATTATACATCTGTGATGAGAGATGATGATGGTCCAAGTGATGGCATGATGGGGCCCAAATAAGAAGTGCCAACAGTATATCACTTATATACCCACCCCTATTAACCAAATAAACTACCCCACCCAAATCCAATGCCACTTTACTCCCCAAATGATACAGGAGTAAAAGTCTTGCACATTGCCAATAGCAAAACAAAGACCCCAAAAACACCACATTTTTCCGCGCACCTCCCCGTTCCGCCAAACCGGAAGTGGCAACCGGAAGTGGCAAAACGAAAGTAATTCACTTCAGCACGTGCGCCCCAAAAAAGCAACTAGACTGGCGAAACGAGTGCAAAATGCGCCCCGCGTCCCGTCCCCCCCCGCGCAACTAGCAAAACCAGTGCACCGCGCCCCATAGAACAAGGCGCACTGGGCCCCAACTATACAGATAATTTTGTTGGACACAATAGCATAATGGTGACCCAAATAACAGGAGGCTTATCATCAAGACTCAATATCGAGTACACAAGGTTATGTTAAATAATCCAATGGATTTAACTAGCCAATAGTTAAGGCTAAGTAAAATTTAAATTGATGGGCAGTAAGACAAAAATATATAGAAATATTATATACTCTGACAGAAATTGATATAAAGAGACAAATACCCAACACATGTATGATATTCCAAACTGAATTACCCTATCAACAGAATCCAAAGAAAAGGGACCAAAAAAAAAAAAAAAAAAAAACCAAAACTGAAATTATGAAAAATATTATAAAAAAACAGCAAATTGCAGGTTTTCATTAAAAACCATCAGGGTCGTAGTATGTAATCTAAAAATTTCCACTCGGTTTCTTTTTTAAGCAGTCTGTATCCCAATCACCCCCTCGAGGTGATTTCCTCACGACCTCAATGATCGAAAATTTCAGGTGTATTGGATTATTATTATGACATTCACATACATGTCGAGCTATCGGTGTATCTCTCTTATGCCTAATGTCCCTAGATGCTCGCCAACATCGTCTTCTAAATTGTCTCTTAGTCTTTTCCAACATATCCTAACGGGAAGTACAACTGCATAAATAAATGACTCCTTACTCTTACAGTTGGAAAAATCTCTCTTCACAAATGTACGATCTGTTTTAAAATCAGTGAAAGTCTTTGACTGTCAATAAATGGACATGCCACAAACAGTTGTCCCCACACCGAAGGTACCTAGTGGTTGTCGATCCAACCAGGTCCCTGGTTTTTTAGGTGGACTATATAAACTATGCACCAGTCTATCCCTCAATGATCTTCCTTTCCTGAATGTAATCTGAGGAAAATCAGGGAGGACATCTTTTAAATCCTGATCTGACCTCAAGATACCCCAGTATCTAGAAATACAGTCTCTCGCTAATTCGTGGCAACTGATCAAAGTTTGCCATGATCCGCTTTAGTTTGATTTGTGGGGGAACTTGCTTTTTCTGTCCACACCATTGAGCAGTCTCGATCTATCACTTTCAAGTGCCTTGACAAATGCCTCATCAATGACTTTTTCGGGATAACCCCGATCCACAAACCGTTTTTTTAAGGTCCCTTGCTTGGAACAAATAGTCTCCTTTCCTGGAGCAGTTTCTCCAAACTCGGAGAAACTGCCCCTTTGGTATACCCCTTTTAGGGTCTAGGATGGTAACTCTCCCACCGGAGGAGACTATTAGTCGCGGTTGGTTTCTAAAAGGGTTTTTGTATTTAGATTGCCAGATTTATTCTTTAATGATATAAAAGATCCAAAAAAGGAAGGCACATGTCATCAATAGCTGAAGTGAATTTCATGCCAACATTATTAATATTGCGACTTCTCACAAAGTCATCAACGCCTCTGTCGACCCATTCCACAAAATTAGGATATCGTAAATTAACCTACCCCAAAACAGGATATTATTCCCCGTATGGGGTAGTCATTGTCACTAAACACAATGGTAGCCTCCCACCAGCCGGGAAAAATTTGTGTACGAGGGAGCACACGGGCCCCAATAGCAGTACCCCTGAGCTGGGGAAGATCTTACCATTAAAAATGAAAAAAAAATTTTGTTCAAGGAGAAAGGAAGCAGCTGTTAGGACAAGTTGATTATGCTCTCTAAGATGTATACCCCTAATAGAGAGGAAATACCTCTACAGCACGCATCCCACGATCATGCGGGATGCTGCTATAGAGAGCCTCTACATCAATGGAGGGAGCTTAAGTGGTCCCTCAACTGTCAGTCCGTCCAATTTTCCAAACAAATCAAAGTGTCCTTGATGAATGACGGCAAAGCATACACAAATTCTTTCAGGATGTTATCAAAATAAATGCTGACATTCTGAGACAAGGAATCCAACCTGACACTATGGGCGTCCTTTTTAAAGGAGTCATACCCTTATGTATCTTAGGTAGGCATAAAAACAAGGGATAACCAGATGTTTAGGTATCATAAATTTACTCTCATAGCTGAGATCAACCCTCTGTCAAGGGCCTGTATCAAAATTTCTTCTAGCTCCTGACAGAAGGAAAGTGTTGGATCACAATGTGAGAATAGATTAGCATGAGAGACCTTCAAAATATTGCTAAAATATGCTAAAATAAATTTGAATGACACAACACTACTAGATTCCGCCCTTATCCGATGGCTTACAGATAATGCTGTCATCATTTTCCAGATCTCTAAGTGCCTTAAATTGGGAATACGTAAGATTATGTTTGATGTACCCACACCTCAATTTCTCCAAGTCCTGACTGACAAGTTTTAAAAACAAGTCAAATCTCTGACTTTGTTATAGCTGGAGGCATACGTATAATCTTTGGTCTCAGCTGTGTTTGTCCCTTCTCCATGTCAGATAAACTCGCAATTAATATAATGTCCGGCAATTCCGAGAAATCAACAACCAATGCTCTTGCCTCTAAGGAGTCCCCGATTTCTAAAGAATTTATGCCACTTGAGACGTCTAACAAAAAGATGAATATCCTTTACCCAATCAAAACGACTAAACCTAACAGAGAGAACAAAATTGAGACCTTTTGCCAACACCGAAATTTCCAACTCTGTAAGTGATCTATTTGAAAGAATTGATAATCTGACAGGAGTCATTTATTTCTTTTGTCTCCCCTCTCTCAGGACATTCCTCTCTGTTCTCTAAAAAAGACGCACCAGAGGAGGATGGAGCACCATAATAACCTCGTGTGGATGTATTCCATCTTACTCTCCCTTTTGGTCTTCCTCTCCTTGATTTTTTGTACTACCTGGATATCAGTATCTGAAGACTCAATATCTGAAGAAGAAATATTATCGTCCCTCCTTGTTTTCTTTAGTTCTAACTACAAAAAGGAATAGGCCTTTTTACTTTGAATTCCTTGTAGGTCTTTTTTTACACTCCGGCCACTTTATTAGGTACACCTGTCCAACTGCTCGTTAACACTTAATTTTTATACAGCCAATCACATGGCGGCAACTCAGTGCATTTAGGCATGTAGCCCTGGTCAAGACAATCTCCTGCCGTTAAAACCGACCAACAGTAGGGGGAAGAAAGGTGATTTGAGGGCCTTTTAACGTGGCATGGTTGGTGGTGCCAGAAGGGGTGGTCTGAAATATTTCAGAAACTGCTGATCTCCTGGGGTTTTCACGCACAACCATCTCTAGGGTTTACAGAGAATGGTCCGAAAAAAAAAAACATCCAGTGAGGGCAGGTCCTGTGGCGGAAATGCCTTGTTGATGCCAGAGGTCAAAAGGAGAATGGGCGACTGTTCGAGCTGATAGAAAGGCAACAGTGACTCAAATAGCCACCCGTTTACAACCAAGTAGGCAGAAGAGCATCTGAACGCACAGTACGGCGAACTTTGAGGCAAAATGGGCTACAGCAGCAGAAGACCACACCGGGTGCCACTCCTTTCAGCTAAGAACAGGAAACTGAGGCTCCAATTTGCCCAAGCTCTCGAAATGGACAGTAGAAGATTGGAAAAAAAGTTGCCTGGTCTGATGAGTCTCGATTTCTGCTGCGACATTCGATGGTAGGGTCAGAATTTGGCGTCAACAACATGAAAGCATGGACCATCCTGCCTTTTTATCAACGGTTCAGGCTTTTTGGGGGTGGTGGTGTCATGGTTGTGGGGAATATTTTCTTGGCACTCTTGGGCCCCTTGGTACCAATTGAGCATCGTTGCAACACCTTTGTGGAATCTTTTGCCACGAAGAATTGAGGCAGTTCTGAAGGCAAAAGGGGGTCCAACCCGTTACTAGCATGGTGTACCTAATAAAGTGGCCGGTGAGTGTATATTGTTTGTGTTTTCTATTTTTCAGAGCACTTTGATATTTTTCAATATTGCTCTGAAGTATTTGTTCACGCCTTTCCAAAGTTCGGGGTTCGGTTTTAATTTGAGTGTTTGATCAATTTTTTCCCCGCAGTTTTTTTTTGGTTTAAATTTCTAAAGTGGGTTTTCTTCTCTAATAATAACTGCATCAAAGTATGGAGCGCCATGCAGCTCCTTTTCCCATTTTGCTAAAAAATGCACCGAACAACACTCTAGCAAACTGGTATATATTCCCCCCAAGTCCTCTAGGGGGCGATGTTGGCCTGAATATAGCTCTCCAGAGACTTTAGTCTCCCACCAGGTCAAATGTTATTTTTTATATGCTATCACACTTCTTTAAATGATACTTTGATGACTTCCGGGGCGGGAGTTAACGGAGTGTACCCGCATTTTACACGGGCTCCTCGCTTTCTTTCCCCAAAAAAACGGGCCAGAAAATGGCCGTTTTTTTACCCCTCCCGGCCTTGCATCGGGTCAGGAGGGACTTTTTCTAAAGCTGGGGGGGAGAAAAGGGCCGTTCCCCCAAACGTTTTCCCCGGGGCAGAGGAGCTGCAGAAACCCCCCTGTCAAACCCCGCAGCTCGCGGGGGAAAGGGGGCACGCCGAAACACAGCGCAAAAGGGGGTTTCGGGGGGGGAAAACGGACGCGTGCCGGCCGGACAGCGCAAAACCCACATGTGCCTTTCAGGGAGCGGGGGAAAGGGGGGCCCGCGCCGGGGGAAAGGAAAACAGCCTCCAAAGGGGCCCGCCCGGGACAGGGGCCCCCCCGAGCGCGGTTTTGAAGGGCAGTACCCCTTTGGGGGGTGTTTTAAAAGGCCCGATCAATTTTGGGGAAACCCCCAGGGGGCCCGGACAGGTACCTGGGAGGGGTTTGAAGCCCCCAAGAGAGCGGGATCCCTTCGGGAGGGTGCGCGCTCCCTGACCCCTGCCCGGGCCCCCCCCCTTTCCCCTTTCCCGCCCCCTGATAGTAACTTTTTGGGGGGGGCAAAAAGGCTCATTGAACCGGGGAAACTTTGAATGATCTGGCGCCCCATACTAAAAATTACAAAAAGGAAAAAGGCCCCTGGTTAAATACCCGGGGGAAAAATAGGGGTAAATCCTTTCCCCCTTTTTCCCGCCTAAGAAAACTCAGAAAGGGGGAAAATCCCCATCTTAACACGGGCCACGCTAACTGCTCGCCATACAAGGGGCCCCCCTGCAAAAAAAATAAAATTTGCACAAAGCTTTTTTGCTATTTCAAATCACAAATTGGGGGTTTGACCTCCCTCCCTTTAAAAAAACCGTACCCCTTGTGAAAAGTAAAACTTTTTCCCAAATGGTGGCTTCCCGGGGAGAGCTGAGCCCCTTTGGGGGGCTTGCCCCCCTCCCCCCTCCTGCCACTCCACTTTGTGGCGGGAACAGTGCACAGAGCAACAACCTAGGTGGTGGGGGAGGGGTGAGGTTAAAACCCCTGGAGGGCCCTCTCATGTAGAAAATTTTGTGCCAAAATCATCGTGTAAAAAAAGGGGATAAGGGCCAAAAATCCCCCCTTTTTTAAAAAATTTTTTTAGGGATTGTGCAAGAACCTTTGCTTTTGGGCAGACTGCAAAACCTTTTGCTTATAGCAATTGTACAAAAAACCCTTTGGGTTATAGCAGACTTGAAAAAACCCAAATTGCTTATAGCAGCCCTGTGCAAAAAACCCATTGCTTATGCAGACGTGCAAAAAACCATTGCTTATGGGCGGGACTGTGCAAAAACCTTTGCTTTGGGCAGACTGTGAAAGCCCAATTACTTAAAAGCAGATTGTACTTTAAACCATTGTTATTCAGCCCTGTGCAAAAAACCATTGCTTATACGACTGGGGCAAAAACCTTTTGCTTATAGAAGACGTGCAAAAAAAATTGGCTTTTTCGAATGTCCCAAAAAACCCAAAAATTGTTTATACCCAACTGGGCAAAAACCATTGTTTATAGTAAACTACGCAAGAATCATTGCTTATAACGGTCTGTGCAAGATCCACTGTTTATAGCGGACCGCGCAAGAATCAGGGTTTTTGCGGATTTTTGGCAGGAACCTTTGCCCCCAGAAAGACTGGGCAAGCTTTTGCTTTAAAAGCAGCCCTGTCCCCGAGACCCATTATTCATAGGGGTTGTGCAAGAACCTTTGGCTCATAGCAACTGTGAAAAGCCCAAAGGGTTTTTAAGGCGGGACTGGGCCAAAAACCCTTTTGCTCTTAGCGACGGGGCAAAAAACCATTGCTTTTGCGGGACTGTGCAAGAAAAAATTTGCTCAAAAGCAGACGTGCAAAAAAACCATTCCCCTCTTTGGGCGGGACTGGGGAAAAAACCATTGCTCTTAACCCAAATGTCAAGAACCTTTGTTTTTTAGAAAGATTGTACAAAAAACCATTCCCTTATGGGGAGTAAAACGAGAATCATTTCCCTTTAGAGGGGGACTGTGCAAGAACCTTTGTTTGGGAAAAGATAGTGCGGAAACCCCATTGTTTAAATTAGCGTTGTTGAAAAACCCACTGTTTTAACAATATGCAGGTTCCATTGTTTTGAAAGTAGACGGAACAAGAACCTTTTTTTTTTAGGGGAAAACCGTGCAAGAACCATTTCTAAGCAGATTGTGGGGAAAACATTGTTTTTAAGCAGATAGTGCGGAACCTTGCTTAGGGGCAGCCCGTGGGGGAAACCCCAATTGTGGGGACAACAGAAAACGGGAAACCCATTCCCTTGAGCAAACAGTGCGGAAAAACATTGTTTAAAAGTGACTGTCCCAAAAAACCATTGCTTACAACGACTGTGAAACCATCGCTTAGAGCAACAGTGCAAAACCCCGCTTAGAGTGAACTGACCCAATAAACCAAAAAATTTTTTAAAAGCAAATTGGGTAAAGAACCCCCCTCCCTTTTTAACAAATTTACCAGCACTCACTGCTTATAGAAAAAGGGACAAAAAAAAAAAAAAAAAAACCCCCTTTCCCCAGGGAACTAGTTTCCCCCCTTTCTTTTACCCCCCCCCCCCCCCCAAAACGATAAAACGCCATATTGCCCCCAAATTATACAAGGTTGACTCTGGGGGTCGGGCCTTAAAAGTTTCTTCCCAAAAAAAAAAAAAAAAAAAAAAAAACCCCCCTTCCTGGGGGGGCTTGCCTTAGAGATTTGGGTTTTTCTAATTTGTTTGGGCCCTCTATATAAGTTCATCCCCCAAAACTATTGGGTTTTTTAACAACAAGGACCATCGGTCCAGAAATAACCCATTGAAAGGGGGACTTAAATTTTTAAACCCCTTTAACTGGGGTTTTCCTTTAACCCCAACTAGGGGGGAAATCCTAATCACATTTTTAGGATAAAACCCCGGGTTCAGGTTTCTTAAAGGGTTTAAATAGGAATTTTAAATTCTAATAGGGAAAATGTAGGCGCAGAAAGAAAAAAAGGACACTTTTAAAAATCACCCCCCAAAGGGCCTTTTTCTCCTTTCCCCAAACGCCCCCTCAAATAAAGGGTTAGGGAAAAAAAATATTCCCAAACAAAATGGTAAGGACAAACCCCCGGCTTAGAGCATCAGACCCCCCCAAAAACAAATAAAAACATTTTGCTTAGACCCTCTGACTCAATGGAAAACCAAGGGCCCACTAAAAATTTTTTAAAGGGGAAAAAGTAAAAAAACAAAACAAAGCCCCCCCAAAAAGGGGTTTGGGGGAAAATGTAACCCACCGCCCACCGGAACCCCTCTTCCGGGGGGGGGAAATATCACGCCCTCAAATTTGTCCCCCGAAACATTGGGCTCCCCAAGCAGGCGGTTTTAAAAAGGCGCTAATTTACCGGGGGGAAGCCCAGGAGGTTATACGAATACCCTTCCAAATCTTTATAAGAATTTGGGGGTGCTGCAAAAACTCTATTAATTTTTGCCAAGGCTCTGACAACACTAACCCAAAAAAATTTTTGACATAGAGAACGGGGAACCCCAAAAAATGGCGAAATTGTCATCCCCTCGCTTGATAAAAATTTTTTCCCCCCGGGCCCAATCTCGAAGACAGAAGCGATTTTTAAGAGATAGAATAGAGGATTTGGGAAAACAAAAGAAGGCGCACAAAAACCCGGGGGTTCATAGGAACCCCGCGAGAACTTGACAAGGAGGAGAGCTACTCTCTTATTTTGAAAAGTTTTTCCCAAAGGGGCCTTTGGGTTTTCGGGGAAGACCCGTGGATCCCATTTCAGTAAAAGGAACATGATAGGACCCCAGGAATCAATGGACGAAAAAAAATTTCGGGCCCCAGAGCGGCCCTTTGGCCAAAGTACCTAAATTTGGGGGGTTTTGAAAAAATTAAAAAAAAGGATATTTCCAAAAAACCCTTTACAGGAAAAAAAGGAATAGAAAAAAAACCTTTTCCTCCCTTTAAACCCCAAAAAGGGCCAAAGGAAACCCAAAACCCCGGGGGGCAGCATTAATTTTTTAAAAAGGGAAAAAAACCACTTTCAGCGGGGAGAAGGGAACCCACCCATGATTGGTCTTACAGGGAGGTATGGGTAACTGACAATAGTCAAAAAATTTTCTTTTTGGGCCGACTGGCAATAAAGGGTGTCATTCGTGATTGAATTTTAAAATTTTCGGTTTAAAAGGCTTGAAAAACCCTCATTTTATTGAAATTTTTAAATTTTTGGGTTTTTTTAATATTGGCTCTTTGGTTCTCTTAAAAAGGCCCGAGGGGGGAGTGGGGGTGGGGGGCCCTCCGGGGGGGGGGGGGTTTCCCCCTTTTCTTTGGATCCCCTGGATTCCCCCCCGTGCTGGGGACGGGGGATTCCATTTTTTAGAAAAAATCTTGATAATGGGGATCGGGTTTAACCAAACACAACAGGGGAAAGATAAATTTTTAAAACAATAATGATCCCACCCAAAAACCCAAAAATTAAATTGATAACAGGGAAATTTGTTGGGGGGTCTAAAACCCAAAAAAAGAAAAAAGTGCTTCCCCCTTTTGAGACGTTTCAAGCCTTTATATTATGTTTCTCCAAAAAACACTTTGGGAAGAAGGGCAGGGGGGGGGAAGTTTGAAGGCCCCTTGGCTAGACTCCTCCCCATTGGGCGGTTTTTCTCGTAAAAGGGCGGGGGGGGAAAGCCCCCCTATTTAGAAAGGGCCCCAAATTTCCAAGGGGAAAAAGGGGGAAGAGATAAAGGATGTAGGGGGGGGTTTCCCTTATTCCAAGATTATCAATTGCGGGTTTTTCCCTAAAACCCCCCCCTTTTGGGTGAACAATACCCCAAAAAACCCAACCCAAAAACCCCAGCTTTTTCCCCAAAAATAAATTTCAATTTTGGGCCCAAAAAAGGGGGGAAAATAACATCATAAGGGGGGGAGATTTTAACCCCAAACCCCTCTGCCCCGGCTGGAAGTTCTTCGGGAACACCCAATCAAGTGGGCAAGCCCCCGAGGGTGGTGTTGCATTTAATAGAGACCAACCCCCTATGTGCCCCCCGGGAGGAGGGTTAAATGCAGACTCCAGGAGAAACATTTAAACCCCCAAAGGTCCTTGAACCCTTTTCCCAAAGGATCGCTTTTTTTTTCAAAACCATGTCACTAGGGGAAAAGGGTAAAAAGATTTTCCTTGCACGCTATAAGGGATTTTCAGACCCACTCCCCATTACGCTTGTACTTGCTCGGGACCCCTTCTCAGTTCCTTCTTGGGAATTCGGGCGTTACCCGGGGATACTTACCCCCAGTCTGCGGGCTTCCGTTTCCTTCTTACAAACAAAATGGGAGCATTTTGGGATGTTTAATTTGTCACATGTTTTAATCCCTTCCCCCTTTTGGGGCAACACGAAGGGGGTTTCCTCCGAGGGCCATATCTTTCCAATTTTTATTACAAAAGAGCAGGGAAGCCCACCCCAAAATTTAAAAAAAATTAAATTTTTCAGACCATTGCTCACTGACACAAAAAAGAATTTGGCATTAACCCATGGTAGGGGGAAAAATCAATATAGAGAAAAAAAAAAATACCAAGGGCTTTTTCATCCAAGGTAAAGGCATGCGGGGCAAACCCAAGCTCACCAAAAAAAATACTTCTGGTGCCAAAAATCTAGCCAACTCCTGGCCAGATAACAAAATCGCAAAAGCAGCACAACAATTCTACCCTAAGGGACCCGACAAAAAACACCCTATGCTGGTCACGGGGGTGGAGAAAAGATTTTGTAAATTTTTTTTAAGTCTCTACAGAGCACACCAACAACATGGAACAGATTGTTTTCTTTTGGGAAACTCGGTTTCTCTCCCATGCCTTCAGCAACTCAAAGAAACATGTTAGGGGACCTATAAAGGGGGGAGGTAAGAGGGGTCATGCCCCCTCACCCTGGGGAAATAACCAGGACCAAGGGTTTGGGAAAATGAATTTTAAATTGTTTCCCCCCCAGGGGGTGACCCCGGTGTGCCCTTTTTATTAAATTTATCGGGAGAAGGCAGAATGGATAATACTGGTTTCCAAACTATTTTCTAAAAAAACCTAAAAAAGACCCCAACTGGTTCAAAAAATTTCCCATTACCTGTTGAATTTGATTAAAAAACTTCTCACAAAGATCGTGCAAACGGGATCCAAACCCTTTTTCCCCTTGATAAGGGCATCCCCCAAGGGGGGTTTGTACAGGGACGCCAAATAATGAAAAACATTAGAGGGGCGATTGCGGCACGATTAAATCCCGGGACATGGGGCTGATATGTCAATGTCCTTAGCCTTGATGAAATAAAGCTTTCGATACGGTGTATGGCCATTCCTGTGGTCCACGTGCGGAAGAAAAGGGTTTGGATCAAAATTTTGTGGTTTTTGATTACACAAAGAAAACACCTCCACCTCTTTTAAAATTAACAGGAAAAATAGACCCAAAATATATTTTTTTGGGAAACCCGACAGGGTTCCCACTACTAAAAATTTTTTTTAATTTGGGCATTAGACCCCCTGTTGTACCTTCACCCGGGGCACAAAAAGGGAAAGTTTTAGGGAGCAGGAATCAGTTGAGTTTTGCAGCCTTCGCGGATGATTTTTCCCTCACCCTTTGCAAACCCGAGAGACTTTCCCCACGAGCCCTGCAACCCAAGAGGGGGGGGATCTGTCGGCACCACATAACCCAAAAAAAACCCTCTGCCTGTTGTTGGGGGGCCCATCGGGCCACCCTGGTTTTCGCTTATCCTTATCATTGGGTGGACCGCAATGCCATACTTGGGAATAATCTCACTAGGTCTCCCTCGTTTTTAAAAACCCCAAAAAAAACATCACACCCCCTAATTCACTCCGGGAAAGGGAAATTTAAGGGCCCCGGGGGAAACTACCCTTATCATATGTAGGCAGGGAAACCCTCTTAAGCCCGTAGAGTTTCCAAACTGCTATACATCCCCCATCACTCCCTACATATTTGAGGAGAAAGAAAAAAAGGAAATACACACACTATACGGGGGCTTTGTGTGGAAGGGAGGAAAACACGAATCCCACTGGAAATAAGCAACAACAGACATAAAAACGGAGGAAAGGATTTCCCAACGTTGGGGGATAGGGACAGCGGCGCTCCTGCGGTTTGCTATAGAATTTGGATACGGGTAGATCGGGTTTTCAACCCCCCCCCCGGATCAAATTTTTTTTGGGGAATCTTTCATGATAAACTTATTGCACAACCAACCAACTATTCCGGAACCTATTAGGCTAATCCCCATTGATTTCCACGTGGAAGGGGGTGGAACACCTGAAACCAAATTTTGGGTACATCCCCATTTTCCCCTATTTGGGACCTTGACAAATCCAGATTTTTCGGCAGGATCCCCGCTAGGAATTCATCGGTGGGAGGGGGGAAAAACCTAATACACCACATGATAAACATAAAAAAGGGAAAATTTTTTCTCGGAAGAGCCCGGAAAAAATTTCCCGGCTGTGGGAAATTTCCTTTTCCCATCCTCTGGCCCATATTATGCCCCTAAAGGATCTCTGGGGTCTCATCAGAAAATGGGCTAGCCTTTGGGGATACTGCGGCAAAACACTCCCCCCAGGGATTACCCCCCCCGTCAATATAAACTAACACATACCAAATTTGACTTTCTAAGACCCCAATGGCAATTACGAAATGGGAAGGGGATGACCCCAGCCTGGGCCTGGCCCCTTTAAAAAAACCCTCAATAATTTAAAAGTTTTTACCCCCCACAGAATTGGGAGATACTCTCCAAATATATATAGAGCTATAAACCCAAAAAGGGGTATAAATGGGGATTTATCCAGACAACTTGTCTTTCGTTTTAGAGCGCCAGAGGCGGATCTATTCCATTGTTTTGGAGCTGCCCCCAATCAGACCCTTTTTGGGGGAAAATATACTATTTACAACTCCAACTCACGAACTATGTCCCAAACCCCCTTGTGGGCGTATTTGGTTCATATAAACACCAAGACACTCCATGCACCCAGGGTGTAGGGAAAACCCTTTTACTTTAATTTTCAGGGGAGGAGTAAGACAATCTTGCAAACCGGTCCTGAAACCACCCCCTTTTAAATTATTTTAAAAAATTTTCGTATTTAATAAGTGGGTTGGGTAAGGGAACTCACAAAAAGAACCCGAGTTGAAAACTTTTTCTTTATCTGGGGAAAACTTTATCTCTTTGGTGCCAGATCATATTAAAAAAGCATAAAAAATGGCTTTTTTCCTAACCCCATGGTATCAAAAAGAATCTTGGAGGGGGGTCCACCATACTTGATTCATAGTTCGGGGAGGAGGGGGGACCCCCATTCGGGGATGGCGCGCGCTATGCCCCTTGACGCCCCTAAACCTTTGGGGGACGAGAGCCCAAAGGTTTGTTTGTTTCTTTGTTTGTGCCCCAGGGACCGGGGCCAATCATGGTATTTCTTTCCCTACATTGTATAAAGTCATTAACAGTACTAAAAGGTAATATTTGCAGGGAAATTTTATCTGGGGCAAGAAAGTTAAACAAATCTAGGGCTACCTAAGGGCTTGAGGTCCCAAAAAAGAAAAATTGTCAAAAATGGTTATTGAAAGAGAAGATCTGGGAATGTCCCTGGAAATAAGATCCTTACATTAAGGGTTACAGAACAGAACTAGTTGCTTTTTCCTTGTTTTTCAGTTTATTTAAATTGGGGAGGAGGGGGGAAACTGGGGTAAGGGGGGTTTTAGTAGAAAAGGGGTTTTTTCCCATGATTCTTGGGGAAATACAAACACTAAAAAAACAAAGAGAGATTTTTAATTGATTTTGTTTTAACTACCTTAACAGAAACCTCTGTATGATCACATTGTTGTTGGAAATACCCCAAAAAAACAGATGTAAAAAAAAAAAAAAATGATACTTTTTATCAATATGCTATCGAAATCACTTACTACCGAAAAACTTTTTTTCTTTGTTCTTCCCCTTTGGTCTCTTTTTTAATTGTCCTGGAGGAAACCGCCCTAAAAAATTTCAAAAAAAACCCAAACCCAACAAAAAAAGAAAAACCACCAAAAAAAAAAATTTTTTTAAAAAGAACCCCCTTTCAAACCCCTCCCCCAAACCCAAAAAAATCAGAAAAAAAACAAGTTTCGAAATCAAACAGGGACCAACACAGGAAATCCCAAAACAATGAAAATCAAAAACAACAAAAATAAAAACAAATTTTATCACAAAAAATTTAAAAAAAACAGGTTCCCCAAAAACCGGGGGGTCCAAAAAAAAAGGCAAAACGCTAAAAAAAAAAAAGCAAAATAAAACCCTTAAAAAAAAAAACAAAAACAAAACATTTTTCCCTTGAAAATTTCATTTAAATTAAAAACAAAAAAAATTTTAAAAAAAATTAAAACCCAAAAATTTTTTAAAAACCCCAAACCCAAAAAAAAACAAAAAAAAAAAAAATTTTTAAAAACCAAAACCCCCCCAATTAAATTTTTTTGGGGAAAACAAAATAAAAAAATTTGTAAAAAAAAAAAAAATTTTTTTTAAAAAAAAGTCAAAACACAAAACACCAAAAAAAATTTTTTTAAAATTTTTCCGGGCCTTTTAACCCGAAAAACCACCAAAAAAATTAAACAAACAAAAAAAGAAAAAAAAAAAAAATAAACCTAAAAACAAAAAAAACCCAAAAAAAAAAAATTTTAAAAAAAAAAAAAAATAATTTTTAAATAAAAAAGGGCCCCAAACACAAAACTAAAAAAAATTTTTAAAAAAAAAACCCCCGGGAAAACCTAAAAAAAAAACAAAAAAAGACACAAACACACAAAAAAAAGAAAAAACCCCATTGCAAAAAAACCCCCAAAAAAAAAAAGGGGTTTAAAAAAAATTTTAAAAACCATTTCAAACCCTTACAAAAAACTCCTTTCCCCAACCAAATTAAACCAAAAAAAGGGAAAAACAAACAAGAAAAAAAAAAAAACCCCAAACCAAAAATCCCCCAAAAAGGGGAAACCCCCACCCCCACCCCCCAAAAAAAAAACAAAAAAAACCCCAAAAAAACAAAAAACACAAAAAAACCCCCCCCCAAAACACACAAAAAAAATTAAAAAAAAAAAAAAAACATAAAAAAAAAAAAAATTTTAAAATTTTGGGCAAAAAAAAAAAAAAAGGGGGGCCCCAAAATCAAAAACAAAAGAAACCAAAAACATAAAAAACCCCCCAAACAAAACCAATTTGGACTTTTTTTTGGTTTAATTTTTAAAGGACCCAAAAAAATTTAAAAACCAAAGGTTTTTCCCCGGGGAGAAAAACTGCCCAAAAGGGGTTTTTTCCAAAAAACCTTAAAAAACTTTAAAAAAGGGGGTTTTTCCCAAAAAGAAATTTAAAAAGAAAAAAAAGGGAAAAAAAAATTTTGTGGCAAAAATTTTTTAAAAATAAAAACTCTGGGTGGGCAAAAAAACCCCAAAAAAAACGGGAACTAAAATTTTTTAAACGGGAAAACGAGGATGATTTAAAAGACCCCCCTTATTTTTCAGTTTAATTAAAAGAAGTCTTAAATTTGATATTTTAAATACCAAAAAAAAATCTGTTATCGCAACCAAAAAATTTGGGGGGGGGGGAAAAACTTTTTGGGTGCCATTTTTGAAAAAAATTTTTTTTATTAAAAAAATTTTCAGATCGTACATTTTTAAGAAAATTTTCCAACTTAAGAGGAAGATTTATTTATATTTCGGGTTGTTGGAAAGACAAAAGAAAATTTTAGAAAAATTTGGAGCACCTGGGAATTAGGCATAAGAGAATACCCCATAGCTCGACATGTATGGAATGTCATAATAAGACCAAACACCTGAAAATTTTCGATCTTGAGGGGAGGAAACACCTCAGGGGGTGATTGGATCAAGCTGCTTAAAAAAGAAAAACCCTGGGGTTTTTAAAACACATCACCACCCCTGAGGTTAAAGAAAACCCGCAATTGGTGTTTTTTTTTTAAAATTTTTTTATAAATTTTTGTTTTTTGGGGTTTTTTTTGTTTTTTTTTTTTGGGTTTTCTTTGGATTCGTTTTATAGGGAATCATTTTAGAAAATCATCCATGTGTTGGGTTAGCTCTTTTTACAAAACTGTCAGAGATAAAATTTTCTATATTTTTTTGTCTTTCGCCCATCACTTTTTTTACTTAAGCCCCAAATTTTAAATTTTTAAACCATTGATTATTTAACTTAACCTTTTTGACTCAAAAGAGTCTTGAGGATAAGCCTCCTGTTAATTTTTGGGGCCCATTAAAACTAGTGTCCAACTATTTTCTAAAGTTGGGGGCCCGAGTCGCCCTTTTCTATAGGGGGGCGTGTGCACTGGTTGAGTTCGGGGGGGGGGGGGCGTGCCCATTTTCACTCGTTTTGCCCTCTAGTTCCTATTTAGGGCCACCCTGTGAAGTGAATTACTTTTTTTTTTGCACTTCCGGGTTGCCACTTCCGGTTTCCCTCACTTCCGTTTTGGCGGAACGGGGAGGCGGCGGGAAAATGTGGGTTTTTTGGCTTTTTTTTTGCTATTTAGCATTTTCAAGGACTTTACTCCGTATCATTTGGGGATAAAGTGGCTGGGGTTGGCGGAAGTTTTTTGGTAAAAGGGGGGGTATATAAGTGATAAAAACACAAACGAAAAGTTCCACCCGAGGAATAAAATGCCGGTTCTTTATTTAAATCTTCAAAAACTAGGATAAAACAGTATTGGGGTCAGTAGCAAACTGAGTGTTTCGGGCAAAAACTGAGCCCTTTTTCACAAGGAACCGTTCACTTGGGGTTAATTTTTGAAAACCTAACTACGCATAGTAAAGGGGCTTCCGTTTTTTTCACTTTCATTGACAAAAAACCCTATTTCACTCCCCTTTCAAAAAAAACAAAGCTTTTTGTACAGCAAATTTTAGAGTTATAACGCATAAACATTGTATCAAATACAGAAAAACAATGAAGAAACAACTGATATTAAAAATAAGGGAAGAACGTTATGGAGATTCAAAAACCCTTCGGCATTCGGGTTGAACTGCAGGGGAAACAAAAAAAACCTCCTCATGCGTACCTTGTTTTTTGCCCAAACTCTGCCTCATCTGGTTCTTACTTTCTCAATCCGAAACAAGTGAGGCCTTTTATTTCCCCCCTTTGTGGATTTCCACAAAGTGTCGTGCCACTCCAGAATAAGTGGCCTGGCCTTTCTTTATATTATTTAAATGCTCAGAGATGCGGGTCTTAAATTTGCGTATACTGGATCCTATATACAGTTTGTCACAAATGTTACATCTAATGCCATAAATAACATGATCCGTATCGCAATTTATAAAGTTGCGTATTGTATATTCTTTAGTGCTAATTTCATTTGCTTTAAATTTTTGGCTTTTTTTGGCAAATGAGCATATGTTGCATCTCCGTCCCCCACATGCAAAAAACCCAGTTTGTGCAAACCATATTTTATTATCTTTTTTGGGTTTTTTAAAGTTACTAGGTGAAATCTCATTACCTATGGTCTTATTTTTCTTTGGTATACATTTGACACCATTTGCAATAATCTTAGCTAAGGTTGTATCCTGTCTTAGTATATTTAGGTTACTGTAAAAGATTTTTTTGATATCATGGAAATCCACATTATAGGGAGTGGAGAAAACCAAACCTTTATTAAAATTATACTTCCCTTTTTTATCGTTTTTTTTGGGGATCACTGTTTAAAAAATCATCCTGTGTTTTGTCTTTCATTTTGTTCAGAGCTTTATTTATATGTGATTGTTTAGATCCTCTTGTTTTTAAACGTTGAATAATCAGTTTTTTTTCTTTCTCAAAATCATCATCATTAGTACAGGCTCTCCTTGCCCTAATGAATTCCTCCATAGGGATAGAATCCACTGTGTGGTGAGAGTGGCTGCTATTCGCTCTGAGTATGGTGTTTCCACTCATGGGCTTGCGATACAATGTGGTTTTGACAACAGAATTTTTTGTATCACCCCATAGTTGTATGTCTAGAAAGGTAATGTTATTCCTATCACTAGAATACGTAAATTTTAGGTTAAATGAGTTCTCATTGATGTAAGCAGCAAACTCTGGTATGGACGCCACATCACCTCTCCACACTATCATGAGGTCATCTATGTAGCGCCCATACCAGAGGATGCTGTCAGCATAGGGGTTATCTGGGTGAAATATAATTTGATATTCCCACCAGGACATGTACAAGTTTGCAATCGCCGGTGAGGAGATGGCTCCCATCGGGATGCCCATGATTTGTATAAAGAAATCCTCATCGAATTTAAAGAAATTATGCTTAAGCAGAAAATCTATGCTCCCCAGCAAAAACAGAACAACATTTTCTTCGTATAAATTTGATTTATGCAAATGAAACTTTATAGCCGGTAGAACCAATGCCTGTGGGCTAGTTGAGTAGAGGCTAACTACATCAAGGGTTAACTAGGTATACTCATCTGTCCATGGAAATCCCTGGAAAGTTTGTAACACCATTTTACTGTCTTTGAGATAACCTGGGGTATTTTGAACCAATAATTGTAGATGTTTATCTACAAAATTGCTTAATCTGGAAGTAAGGCATTTTATTCCTCTGGTGAGAACGATTCGTTTGTGCTTTTTACATTGTGATGTCCTGTGACTGGGGACTGAATCCACCTATTTGGATCCAAACGGCAGAGGGAGTTACCAGGTGATTTTGAAACTGCAATCAAGGTGAGCCGTGAATACCTTCTCTTTGTTTTAAACAGTATATAAGTGTATATACTGGTCTGGCACTTACTTTTGGCCTCATAAATGCCATACTTGGACCATCATCATTCTTCTCATCACAGAGGGTATAATTATTATCCCCGGGATTGAACCATATCTTGGGGAAATGCGTTGGGTCTTATGTCTGTGTTCTTTTATGTTGTTACTGTATAATTTAGTTTAGTTAGGGTGAGTCGCCGAGAGGTGGGGTCGCCCTTTTCGGGGCGAGTGGCTCTATCTGGATAGGATAGTATAGTGATAGCGATAGTGCTTTTTCTATTATTTTGGTATATACTGGTCCAATGGGGCAACGGAGTTTACTGTGACAAGGTCTTCAGAAAACCCTGAGTTTTTGACCCATTTTTGACCACATTTTCCTCCCTCTTATAGGGGCACTTCTCCCTGCTAAAAGGTATTTGGTACAATGTCTTTTTTGCTGTGATTAGCTAGACATTGTCCACTTGCTTTTGTATTTAGGTACTGATATACACCGGGTACTTTTATACATATACAGTTGCATATTTGTATAGTGGCTATATGTGTGAGGCCATTTTTATATTTGTAATGTAATGGCTTCTGGGGTGGCTGTGGGCTGGTATTTTTAGGGGTGGAATGAACCATTATCCATGAACCTTTCCATCCTGATATTATCAGCCTGCAGCTGTCGGTTTCACTTTGGCTGGTTATAAAAAATGGGGGACCCCACATCATCTTTTTAACCATTTGCTTATTGAAAAATCTAGAAAGAAACTAAATATTAAAAAAAACCAAATAGGGTCCACCTCCCCACCCCCTTTTTCTTTAAAATGTCTTTATTAAGCAGTACAAAGTTTAAGACATTCACAACGTATGAAATACAACTTGCAGGTTATCAAAAAGATTCAGGTTTTGATTCTTTATATCCTTTGCACTCTGTACTACCAATTTTCTATTTTATATAAAACAAAACAATAAAGAAAACAAAAAAGGAAAGACATGTGTACATTAAAATCAGTCTGAGCCTCAATTTTGCGATCTCATGTCCACTCCTGAGAGCCAAAGTCGTACTGCCTCCAGACATCAATGTCAGGAAGTAAACCCTCTGAACGCAGGCAACCCCGGGATGCATCAAATTAAATTGCCCTCCCTGTTAATGTAACTAGGATTGCCAGTCTTGGCCTCTTCTTTAGCGTCAGGCCGTCTTAATAATGGAGAAGACATAAGCATCATGAACGCGAGTACAGTATATATCATTAGACTCAGACAAAACAAAAACACATATCAACAAGTGCTCCACTCTCCGAGCCTAGCCCCAGTCTCAGTTTTTAACAGTAGGATCACTCAATAAAGCACCCCGTATCTGATATCTACATCTCATCTTGTTTTGTAAGGTAGAAACCCTAATTGCCAAGTACCCAGTTAGGTATTGGAGCAGGACCTT
This sequence comes from Phyllomedusa bahiana, assembly GCA_025379985.1. Taxonomy (NCBI): domain Eukaryota; kingdom Metazoa; phylum Chordata; class Amphibia; order Anura; family Hylidae; genus Phyllomedusa; species Phyllomedusa bahiana. Next base: position 92,985 of record JAODAL010004251.1, on the reverse strand, counting down.
CACCCTGAAAAAATCAAGCTTTGGGTTTCCCCCTAAAGTGGTGTCTGCCTATTAGTACTTGTTTTTGAAACATTGGTAAGACTAAAGATTATTGGGGCTTCTCGTATTTTGGGGAAGCAAGGGATAAAAAACTGCCCCAGACTTGAAAAACTTTTTGGGTGGGTCTCCTTTTTACCGGGTTCCCCCAACCCATTTTCAAATGTTGGGCAGTTTGTCAGAAACTCTTGAAAGGGGTGTGGAGCTGACCCCATGTTTTTAAGATTTTTTTTATATGCCCGAAATATATATATAACTTCTGTTCTGATCACATGGAGTCGCTGGGAAATCTATATGCCCAAAATATTCCCCCTGGGGGTTTTGTTGGGGACATATTTAGTTAGGTGGTTCTTGTAAATGTATCCCCCGTTCCCAAAATCTTGAATTTTAGGGGGCAGCCCACGGGCAGTAAAATATATCTGCTTGGGCACCACATGGAAAGCTGCTGCTTTGAAAATCCCCATACGGTGCCCCCGATGGGGTGTAAAACCTGTGATACAGTTGGAGGACATCTCCCAATATCTGGGGAAGTAAGAATTTACGTGTTACCCAATGCGTGAGCGGTAGGACTCCAGATGGGTCGTCTCCAAAAACACTTGCGAGTGCCATAGTTGATTTGAGAAGTCAAGTGGCGCATGAAAAACCCTTGAATAGTGGGTGGTAAACCCTTTTCCGCAGTACTTTTAAGTAGGGTCTACGGTCGCGGATCCATTCCTCTGGCAAGGCATGGGAGGAGGTTGAAACATAGCTGGAGACTTGGGTTTTAAGGGAAGAAGGGACCCACCCTCGGGTTTTCCCCTCATTTCCTCTAATTGCAGGCCCTTATGAGTTTTTCATCAATTAGATCGTAAATCGACAAAATCCCTCCCCTCCCCCACCTTGAATTCTGTATGTGGAGCCCCTTTGAAAGTTGGATTGCCCAGCAGTGTACGAAGGTAAAAGATGGGGTGTAGCCCTGGGGAGTCTATTTTTTCCCCACCCCTGCCCTTTGAAAAAGACAAGCGGTTGCCCTAAATTCTGGGATTGGTGCAAGGGTGAGTATGAAATTTGTAGCGGATTTTTCCTAAAAAGATTGTTCCCCCTCAGTGTTGGTAAACTGGGATTTTTGAGCAATCCGCTCCATTGGTCAGCGCGGGCCACTTTTATATGTCGAATGTTCGGAAAGTTAAGCCTCCTTGCCCTTGGGGCTGCTGAAAAATTTTACCGGGGAAATCTGAGGTCTTTTACACCCAAAATAAATGGGAAAAGGCATTCATGGTTGTTTTCTTTGGCCTAAATTAAAGCGGGAGGGAGTGCAGAAGTACAATAATTGGGGAAAATTTACTAATTGAGAAGGTTTCCCCTACCCACAAAAGACAATGGTAATTGCCTCATGCATGCAATTTAATTCTGCGAGGTATAAAAAGGCGTGATGTTACTTTTTACAGACTGGCAAAGAAGTCCGGTATCACTCTCCCAAGTAGGTTTTTGGCAGTACACCAATAAAAGGGTAGGTGATGTCCACGTGGGTTTTTGCGGCCCTTTTTAAAGTATCATGGTTTTTTTTTCCCTTTTGTTGATGCAGTACCCGAAAGGGACCCCACTTCTGCAACCCCTGTAGCCTCCCTGAAAGTTGTGCCTGGATTTTTCAAAATATAATTTACATCATTGCTAAGCCACTATATCAATCGGGGAATCCCGATCCAACAGTTGTTGGACTGGGCTTTGAAAATATAAAAACGGATAAAGTGCAAAGATAAAGAGCAATGGGACGGGGAAACCCCCTGCCCTTGGCCCCTAAACATATCATAGGAGAAGTTAGTAACCATTCACAAAAAACTTAGTAGATGAGCCCCCCTGAATGTAGGAAACAAGTTCCGGAAGCGGGGCAAAAATTTTTTTAACAGGGGGCAGACGGAAGGGCCGAAACCCTGTCGATGCCTTTTCGGCATCTGGTAAAGGCATCAGGATATGGGAAAGGGCTTCCGAGGCCCTCCCCGTCGCCCCCCCAAAGGTCCGGTTTTTTTTTTAACGTTGGGTCCCTGGCAATCCTCTCGGGGCCAGATGTGCTTTCAGGGAGGAAATGTCTGGAGGCGAGTCCCCAAAAAATCTTGGTCAAGAGTTATAGTCATTTTTGAGGAAAGATATTGGGCGATAATTTTGACCAAGGTGTGGTCTTTCCCCCGGTTTTTGGGAGAAAAATGAAACCCGTTTCCCGAGAATTTCCATTACTCCTTGATCCCGATTATTGCGTTTTAAAAGTTAGTCAATGTTGGCGTCCCTAACGTAGGAGTTTGTAAAACTCATTCCTGCCGCCCGGCCCCGGGGCGACTTCTTATGGGTGGGGGAGCTTTTGGCCCTCTACTCCCCCCCTCCTTGTTTGGGGCCCCCCAAAAAAAAGGCCTGCTGCCTACAGTTGGGCCCCGTGCTTACAGTTGGCCGGGGGGATCCGCACCCAAAAATGAATTTTTGGTCCCTCATTTGGCGGTGCTCTAAAAAGATCCTAAAAAAAATCTAAAAACAATCTTAAAAATCTCCTTGGTGCCGTGTGTTTGTGTAGAAATGGATCTTCCAGGACCCAAAATGGTTTGGATAATTTTTTGCCTAACCGTTGCGCGATCGATATCCCGATTACCTCTAAAGTACCCGTTTGATTAAGTTTAATAACCCGTTTTCTTGATCTGACAAAAGAGTCCAGGATCGATTTGGGTTCTTTGTAAACCCTTTGTGGTCAGCAGAAGGGTGGGCGCCAGTTCCCCTTTTCGCGGGCAACAGTGTGGCCCGAGTCTTTCAAATTTATTGGGCTCCCTCTTACCCCCAAAAATAATTTAATGACCCCCTCATTCGCCTTGCGAGCCCAGAAACAACAGAAAATTGTCTAGTGTGCCACATTATCATCTATTTAATTATCCCGTGAACTTCAAAAAGGCTTAAAGTCTTCGATTGCAGCGGAAACCCGGGAATCGCCAAAATCTATGGTAGGCGGACGTTGGGGCGAAATCAACAGGTGATGAGGCATGATGGAGATAGCTATAATATGAATTAGAGCCAAACATCTCCCCCAAACTTCAGGGAAAAAGGAAGAATTATTCTCGTAAAAACTTTTATGCCGCGGAGTAGTAAGTAAATTTTTTTTCCTATTCAGGGTGCGCAGGGATCACACAGTGCATTATTTCTGCCAGATTCAATATGTTCTAACAGTGGAGTTTAAGACGGTTTTGGGGGAGTCTGTCCCGAAAGGGGGAAATAGATGCGTTAAAATCGCCCCTAAGTAACATTCGAAAATCCCTTGGAGTTAGAAGAGAATTTAATTGGCAAAAAAAATTTTTGTTAGATAAATTAGGGGGGATTTACATTTACAAATGTGTTGAGGTACCTGTAGTTGTTCTTTAGAATAGTATCTACCTCCCCATCCTTTCCCCCTCCCTCTATGAACAAAACCCGACCCTTTCGGAATAAAATGGCCACCCCCCCGGATTTGGGGGAATAGTTGGCCTGGGGAGGAATAACCAAGGGCATGCAGACCCCCGTTTATCCCTTCCTGTGGGTTTCCCGTAAAAAAAATATTCCGGTTTAAAACGTTTTTGGTGTGTGTTACCCTTTTCCTCTTTTAGGAGTATTGGTCCCGCAAATTCCCAAATAATCAATTTATTTTGGTCCCTCCCGAGGCGGGGCCACTCCATTGCTTACCTGACATGTTACACCCTCATTTGTTCCCCGCGAGTTTTGAGTTTCTTAATTACCCGTGCCCCCCCGTTCCAGCGAGGATGGGATACACCTTCCCATCAAAATGTTAAAAAAGGGCCCCGGCAAACCCGCCATCGCCAAAACCCCTCCCCATCTGTAGGGGAGCCGGGAGCAGAGCACATAAATTTTCAGCAACAAATCAATAACAACATTATTAACCTCGGGACCCGAGTTCGGTCCCCGAAAAAGAAAAAACAGCAATTTGAGTCAGGGCTGCATTGCGCAACAAAAAGGGTCACTAGATCCAATGTTTCCCTTTATCTCCCCTATTAGTGGGAATCTTCTTGTAACCCCTCGACAGAAAAATGACGCCCCAGTTGAGCGGGGTCCTCGAAAAAAAATGCCTTCCCTCCCCCTGCACTCTGCTTTGTGGGGTCATGAGCTGGAACCTTAACGCCTGTTGGAGTCCTGCGGGGTGGGGGAAAAACTTTTTTTTTGGGCCACAGTCGCAGGAAGTCTTGAAATAGCAGAAATTTTATTGCCCTTAATGAGGGTGTCACGTCTCTATAAGCCCTCAGACCCGCTCTTATTTCCCAATTTGGGTTTTAGCTACACGGGGTGTTCTGCATTCCTTTCCCCCTTCCCGCCTCTGTGGTCTAGCCTGTGAGCCGCTAATAACTTTTTTTATTGTGGGAAAATCAATTTCCAAAGGGTTTTGGGGTTTTTTTCGGGAAGAAAAATAATCAAGGAGGACCCGTGGGTGGCCTCTGGAATCCACAAAGGGAGGTTATTCCTCCTGCTGCGTTCTCCAGATCTTCGACGGTCTCTCAGAATACCCCAGTTTCCCCTTGCTGTGCTGGGACTGTTCCCCCAAATTTGGGGGTGGTAAATTCGCAGGAAATCACCCTTGTGTTCAAGCTCCCAAATTTTTTGCGTGTTGGCTGTGATCATTTTTAGCGCGAATTAAATTTAAGTTGAAGAACCCCAAAAGCGTTTGTCCTCATGGGCATTTATCATTCGGGGACTTTGGGCTTAAACGGGAAGGGTTAATGCTCTTCCCCCGTGGGGGTCCCAGCGAGCCCATGGGGACGATTGGGTGGAAATCGCCCCCTCTCCCCCGGGTGGCCTGGAGGCAGGCCTCCATTTCAGCCCCTGGGGGTGTGCCCTGAGTTGTGCTGAGGGCCCTATTTTTCGGAGTTTTCGTTACTCCTTTTGACGTATTAGAGGCCATCGTAATTTTTGGAGGGGCCGTTACAGTGGGTGAGGATGTATGTTGGCGTGTATTTCTTTTTGGTTGGCTTTTAGATAGATATTTGTCCATCCCTCCGTTACAGAGGGATGAAAAAGATAAAGAGTGTTGACAAGAATTTCGGGAGAAACAGGGATAGCTTCTAGGATCACATATCAATGAAGTAGTAGATTACCCCTAGTTACTATCAAATTATGCTTACAGTGTTTTGAAATTCACACCTAGCTAGACAAATTTCAGCTGATCAAATCCCAGGCCATCTACACAGATAGACTGCTTCAACAGTGACCCAAGGCAGGTCAGCCAATCCTAGGCCTTTAGCACCCTCCAGTGGTCAGAGCCTGTTAGAACTGTCCTGTACACAGTTGGTTTAGTAGAGCAGGAGAGTGTTAACCCTCACTGTGTCCTATGGTGTAGCTCTGTTCCAAATCCAATATGGAGGAAGGGGAAGTAACAGGATTCGGGCAGCTCAGTTCTGAGTCCAGATTCCCCTCTCCACCCGTTTCTCTTCAGCGTCGGAGGACCCTAGAATGCTGCACCCTTAGACCCCGCAAGTAGTTTAGAGTCAAAATTACCGGGTTTAGTGGCAAATAAAAGTGCTGTGCTGTTGTCCCAGAGGGCCACAGTGTTCCCCGCAGATTGTGGTGGAGTTATCTAGCCAGTCAATGGCAGTGCTCTCTCTGCTGACGTTGTCAGAAACAGGGATGAAAGCTGCAGGCTGTGTATTGGCGCCCCACCGACAGCTGTATGGCGGCTACCTTCCCCTTCTCCACGCAACCCGATGGAGGAGGAGACACGGGGGACCTCAGCAATAGAACTCTCCTCCTAGGAGCAAGCCCCGGCAGTGTAGAGAGCCCACCTCCCAGCCGTAGAGGCAAGCACTATGTGCCCAGCGCCACCTGATTTGTTTACTGTGTCTCTGGTGCGGTTTGGGGTTGCAGGCCCCAAAACCAAAATGGCCGACCGTCTCGCCACCCGACCCCGTGCACGCAGTGCTGCAAGATGGAGGGTCTCCGATAGTCTCTGCCGCCAGCCACCGCCTCCTCCGCTCTCCCCCCTGCACGCCAGCACCTCACCAGACATCGGGTTTCCACCTCCTCAGGGCCGAGCGCCACTGCCCGTCACCTTGGGGATGCGCTGATCCTGTGTGGGTCCGTCCGCGGCCTCCTCTCCCCGGAGCGCTCTGGATCCGCTTTCGCAGCCGCAAGCTCCCCTGCGCTCGCCGCCTCCGGCCACCGCCGATTGCCGCGTTCCGGCACCGTGCGGGATACCGCCCGACCACCACCGTCTCGCCGCTGGGATCTTCAACACGGCTGCACGCCGCGCCCGGCCTGCTCCTCACTAGAGAGGTAAGTGTGGTGATACCGGGAGCTTCTGTGTCTCACCCGGCCTCCGCTGCGTTCTGCTGTCCAGCTGGGCTTTCTGGCACGTTTCTGGCCCTCTGCTTCCCGGGTAGGGCGTCACTTCAGGCCGTCTGCCACAGTCCACGGCCCCGAGTTACAGAGCAAGCTTCAGCTCCTCGACTGTCCGGGGATTAAATGCGCCGTTCACTGGCCCTTTTCTGCCCTTCGGGCTGAGTGTTCACCCGTACTTTTTATGGGCTTTGGGCTCGAGATTTTGCCTTAAAACCGCAATTTAGAGGCTCAGGAACGGGAGCTCTTCTAAAACGCGGCTACACAGTAGCTCCGCCCCCGGAAGTCCCCACCCCCTTTTTCATAACCAGCCAAGGTAAAACCGACAGCTGCAGCCTGATGCTATAAGAATTGGAAGGTCCAACAATACTGGTCCCTTCCTAGTCTAAAAATACCAGCCTGCAGATGTCCCAGATGTGGACCAACACAGTAGATGGTCCGCCTTCTAGTGGTAACCCAGCTCTTTCCAGTACCACTGGTGCGTTGTGTCCTGGACTAATAGTGACATAGAGTTATTGTCAGCTTTGTGATGATGAAATACATCTCTGGCTGATACCAAGCCACAGAGATAGTAGCGAAGAGGTATCTGTAAGATACCTTCATTACTAACACTAGAAAAAAATAAACCCACTTTTTTTTTTAAATAAACACTCCCCACCACCAGCCCTCATTAACCATTTTATTAAATAAATAGATCCACTGCTTGTAGTCCATTGAATCCATCATTGTCCAAAACAGATTAAAAAAACAGTAATCCTATAGAAACCTTGAAGGATGGGACATCACCCAGTTTTCCTGGACACTTGATAGGCTATCCAGTGTCCAGGAGAGCTTGGTGCCATCCCCCACAGCAGGCAATGCTGGGTGTCTGCTTTAGGGGCTGGGATGCTTCCCAGGTTTCCTGGAAGTAAGATGGTGACCCCTTTCTAAACCCCCTCTCCCCCACCTTTCCCTTTCACCCCACCAGCCACACTCTAGACATCCCTTGCCTCCACCTCCACTATAACCCAGTTCCCCAACTCTGATCACCCCATTCTGAACACTCTCCCAGTATAACCCATCTCTCCCACTCTAACCCACCTTCCCTTATTAGGGTATATTCACATGATGGATTTGGCTGCTGATTCTGGGGTGGATTTAGCACTGAATCTGCCTCAGAATCAGCGTCCAATCCGCCTGCAATCCTCCTTACATTGCTTGCTAAAGCAAATCATTATCGCTGTTCATACAACGTTGGGTTTCCTCGTTGTTGATTTATTTTCAGAGCTAAAAATGTGCAGCACAGAAAAAGAATTGACATGGCAATCCTTGAGGCAGATTCTGCATCTCACATAATACAAAGGAGGCTGAAAATCTGCCTCTGAAAATCTGAGTCAAATCTTCATGTGAAATCTGCGCTTACTTGCGAGGATTTTCCATCGAGCATAGAACACTCATTCAGCGCTACAATTTTCAGTGTCATAATCTGTCGCATTAACGTATGTACCCTAACCCACCTCCCCCACTATTACCCACCTCTCCCACTCTAAAGTACCACTCCCGCACTCTGAACTACATCTTTCCCACTCTAAACCACCTCCCCTACTCTGAGCATCCCCTCCTCCACTATATTCTCCACTATAACCTCCACTATTACCCACTTTGAACGACCCCCACCATAATCCCCTACCCCCACTCTGAACTCCTCCTCTCTAATCCACTTCACCAAATTCAAAAACCCCACCTCAGCTCTAATTCCCTCCCTCCACCCCACAGAAAACACTCACCTGTCCTGGAGAGTGGCAGACTCCTCTCTTCGGCACTCAGTGCTCTGCTGAGGAGAGGGAGGTGAAGCTCTGCCAACTCTACCCAGCAATACACAGGGCACTGCTGTTCTGACAGCATCCTACAGTATTGGGTTAGACAATGGTGTCTGAATGTGTCAGCTTTATCATGCAGTATGAAACATAGGTACATTTGGCACATCTATACATTGTCATTGTCTGTAGCTGCTGGTGAGTGCCTCTGTAAATAGGGCCAGGGCCGGGACACAAGTAGGCAGAAGTAGGCAACTGCTCTGGGGGCTACCTTATGTTACACAAAAAAGGAGTGCAAGTTTAAATATGTCACAGGGCTGTATAAGATTTAGAGCAGAAGTTTTTATAATATGAAACCCAAGAACAAAAGGGCACAATGTGAAATGAAATTAGCAGGGCTGAAGATCAGAAGTAATGTCAGAAAATATTATTTTACTGAAAACAGTAGATGCTTGGAACAAACTTCTAGCACATGAGGCTGGAAAACGATCAGTAGTTGAATGTAAACCTACATGGGTAAATGTATATCAGGGATGTTTGCTATCCTTGCAAATTGGCCACTGTGGATGCCATATAAATACATGTATATTAACCCTACCAATTGTGACCTCATACAACAAACTATATAGGGTTTACATATATGACATGACTAAATTGTAGCCAGTGGTCATGGTTTATACACAGTTTATGAAAGATATATAGTGTGGCATGCTCGTACTTTTAGTTCCATGGCAGCTGCCTCAACACAGCTACTATGGAAGTATACGTGCCAGCATGTAGATTCTTTGCAAAAAGGGGGGGCAATTTTATTTTAAGTGGATAACCCAAAGAGCATTTAGGCTTATTATCATAATGAAAAACCTTTGCGACTCTCTTTAACAAATTCAACTTAAGAACAAGCCTACAGATCCAATCTTGTTTGTAACCTGGGGACTGCCTGTATTGTTCTAAAAAAATTATTTTGTAAAAATTACATAAAAATCATGAATAAAGTCAAAAACATTAATAAAATAACCGAGAAACTGCAAGAGAGGGTTATTGCATTTAAACCTGTGTGTAATAAAGAAAACGAAAATGTTTGATTAGGAAGGGGGGTAAACAGTGATGCAGTGTGTTGAGGCACGGTGTGACATGTTAGCCCCGGTTCACACGGCTTATTCAAGCCGGAATTGCGAGACGGATTGCGCTCGCAATTCCGGCTTGAATAAGGGGCGGGGCGGGGGAGCGGCCCGCCGGCCCCATAGACTTACATTATTTCCCCGGTGCTTATTGCGCCTGGATAATGTGCAAAGTCAGTTTTCCCCACCCGGCGGATTCGCCGAGCGGGATTTGGAGCGACGGAATCCACTGTTCTCTAGAGAACTGTGGATTACCGTAATTACTGCGACGGATTGGCGCCGTACTGCAGCGCAAATCCGGTGCGCAGTGTGGCGCCAAACCGCGCCGAAATAACGTGAACGGCCCCTTAATGTGCATTGGAGGAGGGGAGAAATTATTTTATCTCCGCCCTGAGTACAATTTAGCCTAAAACAACCCTGGTATCTCTCCTAAGCTTAAAATACAAAGGACATAGTACAGTGTAAGGACAGACTGGATGGACTATGTGGTCTTTTTCTACCTACCATCTTCTGATTTCACATATCTACTTGCACAGAATGTCAGGACTTTTTCACACCTTTCCATGAGCGTCTATGTTTTAATTTGTAGAAAGGCTGATTTGGATTGAGTCTTCAAGTCTGATTGAAATTCACATCCCATTGTTTAAATGGAAAATCAGTTCAGGCAACACTGATTTTCCCGAAGCTTATCACTTCTAGGGCTGGATTTGGGGCTGAATCAACATTGAACCTGCCTATAGAACAGGGGTCCTCAAACTTTTTAGACCGGGGGCTAGTTCACGGTCCCTCAGACCATTGGAGGGCCGATATATAGTTTTTTAAAAAAAGTTTTACTTTGTGGGTCGATACAATTACAGTGATACCTAATTTATTATTGGCCCAGCAGGTATAGGTAGATTTAGGTGGCTCAGCAGGTATAGGTGAATTTAGTTGGCCCAGCAGGTATAGGTGAATTTAGGTCCCCCAGCAGACGTAGGTAGAATTAGGTCCCCCAGCAGACATAGGTAGAATTAGGCCCCCAGCAGACGTAGGTAGAATTAGGTCCCCCAGCAGACGTAGGTAGATTAAGGTCCCCCAGCAGACGTAGGTAGAATTAGGTCCCCCAGCAGACGTAGGTAGATTTATGCCCCCCAGCAGACGTAGGTAGATTTAGGCCCCCCAGCAGGTGTAGGTAGAATTAGGGCCCCCAGCAGGTCTGTAGGTAGAATTAGGTCCCCCAGCATGTCTGTAGGTAGAATTAGGCCCCCAGCAGGTGTAGGTAGAATTAGGCCCCCCAGCAGGTGTAGGTAGAATTAGGGCCCCAGCAGGTCTGTAGGTAGAATTAGGGCCCCCAGCAGGTGTAGGTAGAATTAGGCCCCCCAGCAGGTGTAGGTAGAATTAGGGCCCCCAGCAGGTCTGGGTAGAATTAGGGCCACTAGCAGGTGTGGAGATAATTAAAAATAAAAAAGTGACATCACTCAGCTTACCTGGCTCCCCGCCGCTGTCGCTGCTCCCGGGCTTCTTCGGGCGGCGTGACGTCACCAGGCCGCGCTGCAGCGTGATGACGCTGACGCCGCCCGTGCTGTGGACTCTGATGAGGCGCTTCCTTCTGTAGAGCGGAGAGACTCTGCTCTCCGCAGAAGCATCTATCTGTATTTGCGTCCGGTGGATGCACATACATTTAGTCCCGGCGCCGCTGCCATCACCGATCGCTAAGGTCCTAAGCCGGTACCTTAGTGATCGGTGGCGGCGGGTAGCGGCATCGCCGGGGACGACTGTGGGTGGGGGACAGTCTGCAGCGGACGGGAGGTGCCTGAGGGCGGACACTTACAATATATGGGAGGTGTCTGTGAGTGACAGAGGGCGGACATTCTGCGTATACATTGCACAGTGTCCGCCCTCTGCCACTCACAGGCACCTCCCATTATTGGGTAAATGTCCACCCTCAGGCACCTCCCTTGCGCTGCAGAGTGTCCCGCCCCTCCGAAGCTGGCCCCTGCTGTCGCCCGGCTCGCATTGGCTTTCATATTACCTGTCACCGCCCACGGCACCTCCCCATCATAAGGGAGGTGCGTGGGCGGTGACAAGTGATGTGAGGCAGCGCGACAGCAGGGGCCAGAGCGCACAGTAACTCAGAGGACTGCGGCTCTGCCGCTGCCACCGACGGTGGCACAGGTGGCAGCGGCGGGCCGGATAAAAATCCTCGGGCTGTAGTTTGAGGACCCCTGCTATAGAAGATCCACGCTGAAAATCTGAATTTTAAATTCAGTGTCAAATTTACGTCTAACCACAGGCAGAATCAGTGTGGTTTATAAATGTGGATTCTGTGCTGAATCAGTGCTAAAATTTCCATCATTCAAGATCAGCCATCTGAGCATTTCCTTGTACTGGACATAAATGTTGCCTACAGTTTCTACAGGTACATTCATATAAGGGTATGTTCACACGGCTTATTTTGGGACGCATTTCGCCGCATATTTTGGCGCCCCATAGTTACTGTAATCCATAGCTCTCATTGTACACGCAGGGAGATGACATGTCAATTATTTGAGGCGAATACGCGCCGTGAGTAATGAATGTCAAGGGGGCCGGCGGGCTGCTGGTCCCCCAGCGCCGCGGGAGTATGCGAGTATTAGCGCCAGCTCCTGAAACACACGATGTACTGTGGTGCGTACTGTACACGCCGCAGTACATCGTGTGAACATACCCTAAGACTTCTGTCACATAACTGGTCAAGCCACAAACCCTCCCATAACACCCTTGCATAGTTACATTGCTAACGTGTCATTGGTTATAGGCAAGACTTATAGATGTTTTCTGTATATTTATTAAAATAAAAACTTATCATACTTCATGTTACATTTCTAACAAAATCCAAAAACTCCAGCTAATGTCTGAGCAGCATTGCTCTTCATTCACTTATTATATATATAAAAAAAAATATTCCCCTTCCTAAAGCGTTAAACATTGCATTATCATTTTGGGGAGTACTATTTACACTGGCATGCTGGAAGTAGTCAAATTATATTTCAAAATGACACTGCCCTACAGAGGGGGATTTGGTACTGATGTTGTAAGACGTTTGGGTCCTCATCTCTATATCTCTTAATACAACAGTTCTAGATATATTGCATCTTCATTATGATGGGTCCCTTTTTCTTCTTGAAAAAAAGCAACAGTTTTTAAAGCTTATTTCTTGCCTCTGCCTCCCAACACGAATACAACGATGAGTCCAATGAGGAGCAGGAACATTGCGATGGATAGTAAGACTGTAATCACCACCATTCCACCACTGCGCCTAAAAGTAGTAGGTGGTAATTGATCAGCTGTAAGGAAAAAAAGTCTAGTTAATTTCATGTGATATGTGTATAGACGTCATGTAATCTATAAAGTGTCATGGTGACGTTCTATGCCAACTCACCATCCAAAATGTACCAGATGCTGAGTGTCATAGTACTCTCCAGTGACCCTGCCACCAGTGATCATATGCCTATTTTTACTGCACAGTGACAATGGTAGAGGGTTTTTTACACTGGCATACATGTGCAAGGGTTACTTGAAGAGGTTAACCATTTGTGTATTTTAAAACAAATTTGTGCTCTTGAGGCTGTCAAAAAAGAAAAACACATAGGGCAACATGTATGAACCTGTTTAGGTCTAAAACTCACTTTTTTGCCTATAGGTTTCTATGGGCAACAGAGTGAGTTTTAGACCTAAACGGTTTCATACATGTGGCCCTTATTCTCACTGATCTCCATTTCAGCACTGCTGGTGCCCGAGCTATGAATATTTTTTTTTCTATTTTGTCACACCTCAGCAACACCAATTTATTTTAAAATATACACCCGAGCCCTCCTTCAAATAAGTTGCACAGGATAAACCTTCTTCTAAAAACATTGCCACTCCTGTCCACAGGTAGTGTGTGGTATTGTACCCTAGCCCCATTAAAGGGGCATTGCCACCTCATATGCTACTGCAAGTGTAAATAAGTGTAAAATACAGAACTTTATAATTAGACTGTATAATGAAATATGGCTACTTTACAGAATATCATAGCTTTCATCTTTTGGATGTGCATAGCTCCTTGTCCAGGTTATTGACAATTTGGGCAGCAGCTGGGACTGCAGCTTCATTATGATGTTGTCTATGGCCAGGATCGAAGTGACGCATAATTTCTCAAATGGACGCTGCGTCCTCTTCCGGTCAAACGGGCAATAAGCAATCAGGGAGAAGTGCTCCAGAGCATATATAGAAGCCCTGGAGCATTTCTGAATGTCAGTGCTGAGCACATGGAGTGTGCACGTTCAGGAAAGCGTCACAATGACATCATGGCAGCACCACTTGCTTGAACCAGCCTTTCCATCATATATTAACATGCCTCCATTTTCAATAGTGAGAAGCAGCTGCATGGGGGAAAAATGAATTGAATCAGCAGGTTAGAAAACCCCTTTAAGTTTAATTTAGCTGACGCTGAACTGTAATACCCACCCTGATGCCATTATAGGGGCTCATTAACATATTGGGGGCTGTAACTAATATAACAGATAGCTAATTAACATACTGAGCTGATATACTAATATAAATGATTGCTAGTGAAAAAGGAGTGCTAGTGAAATCAATTAAAAGCAGAAGAATCAGTGCAGCTAGTGCTAAATCTCCCTATAGTTCTACTTACTGAGCGCTGCCGTTTGAGATATGTCTTTCTGTTCTCTACTAGCATTCTTACTAACATTTAAAACCCAAATCACACTTCATACTTCTCATGTTGATTACCTCTGTAATATGGATGCAATGGAGCATGTACAGACCATTTCAAATGTGACCATGCAACCCAAAGCCATGGGGTATCTGGAATGTCATGTAGCTTCTCTTACTAGAAGGCTAGCAGTGTTCTTGCATTATATGAAATTAGATATTTCAATCTTTTTTTGTTGTTGGTGGGGATGGTAGAAAAGGGGGCGGGAAACACTGTAAGGCCATGTTCACACGGCTTAAAATGGGCCGTAAATCGGTCCGTAATTACGCGGCGGAGTGCGCAAATTATGGGCTGAAAACGGCCCATTCATTACAGTAATCCACAGTTCTCATAGAGAACTATGGATTCCGTCTCTCCTCCCTGCTTGGCGGGATACGCGCCGTGGACAATGGATGTCTATGGTGCCGGCGAGCTGCCGGCCCCCCGCCCTCGCTGCACGGCAGCCGGCGTAATTGCAGGGCGAAATCCGTTCCCGCTATTACGCCGGCAATAAGCCGTGTGAACATCGCCTAAATGTTCGCAATTAGAGGCCTGAAGCTATTTTTTTTTTTTTTTATAATATTGTACAAATGAATCATACATAAGCGCTTTTTGCATACCTGCTTTAGTTGTGAAAACAACAGGACCCAAATTTGTTCCATTGATTTCATAATATGCACTGTAAAACAGAATGAATCATGTTCCATTTGTATATCGGTAAAATAAAATGTTAACATCAAATGCAGAACAGTGAAACTGTGTTAGAGGTACTCACGTGTATTGGCTGCCATTTGTTAAGCCTGTGACTTGATAACCCACATTTACAGTCGCTGTGTTGCCATTTTGAGAGTCACCAACTACAATAAGGGAACGCTTCAAACGACATTGGGGTATTGTCAGCGGCAGACCTGCAGATACAAAGATGCTTGGTGTTTAAAAAAAAAAAAACATTGCCGGCATTGGCAATTCTTGCTAGCATAATAAAATAAGTCATTTTTATTGTGCAAAATGGCATCTGCTCAGAATTGAAGACCTAGAGATAAATAGTTGGTATACGCTATACCACAGTCCTATAAAAAGTGTTCCACGTACCACCAGCAGCGTTGTAAACGCCTTTCCCAGACATGAAGAGACATATGTGAAACGGCTATGTGTAGGGAAGTAGCTAGCACTCACTGGGCCCCATAGCAAAACGAGATGGGCCCCACCACCTAATGACGGAAACGGAAATAGTATCATAGGTAGCAATAAGCTGTAAATAATAGCGGCATCTTTCAGGGAACCCACATAAAATTTCTAGATGGCAGAAAGCCAGCAAATTGTTATTCCCCTGATTTGACCCTCTCAACCTCTGGGCCCGACGCAGCTGCTGTGATTGCTATAGCTATAGTCAAGCCCATGGTTATGTGCAGCACAAGATGCACATTCAGAAACAATGACGCCAACAGCCGGCCTCATCAATGATTATGGATGTGCATAGAAAATGCATACATTAAGCAGCACATACCTTAGTAAGCAACTGCCTTTCACTCCAGTGCTGTTAACCCCAGTACAAATAAGACCAGTGGCATATCTGGGGCGGAGGAGGGGGCGCGGTTTGCTCCGAGCTTCACTTTTTTGGGGCTGACATGGCATTACTTTATTACATACTTGCCAAATCTCCTGGAACGTCTGGGAGACTCTTGCAAAAAAGAGAATCCTCCTAGATCCCCAGAAGAGTTGACTGTAGTGTTGAGCGATTTTTATCGACAAAGTTGAAATCGGCAAGGTTTTTATGGTGATCGAAATTTCCAGATCATGCGATAATTAAGGTTAAAATCTGTGCATCATCTATTAAGATCGCGCCTTTTTCGGCGCTTCCTGTAATTTTGGCGGCAAGCAAATCAGATTACAGAATAGAGCAGGGTGAGATTTTGTGTGCGACGTCATGCTGGGATGTGTTATGGTTGCGATTGGCTGGAAAAATCACATGACCTCTTTTTTACATAGAACAGCGTTTCCTGTTTCAGCCTCAGTGTCTCTCAGCGTATCATAGGGATGGGGAGTGCGTCTGCCTGTGGCCAAACAGCTCAGCGAAATTAGTCTATTTCTGACAAAGAGAAACCTCTCTATTAGCTGTGATCCTTCCAATTTAGTTAGATTAGAAATTTGAACATTTTATGCAGTTAGCTAGGGGAATTTAAAGCAGCAAACTACCGCTGTAAATTCACCCGGCGGGGGGGGGGGGGGGGGGGCGAACACGACAAATCTATTATAAGAACACTGGATAAAGTTCACCAAGACTTAGTGTAGACATGTAGTGGAATATCTTTATTTTAACAGTTTGTATTGAAATTTCCTGGATATTGGGCAGCCTGAACTTATTATTGGATAAACATCATTTTTAGTAATGCAGGTCTCTTTGTTAGCTGCAAAAACTCCACTTTTATTATCAGTATACTTTCAGATAGGTGTTCAAATTTTTCCCATTACTCCCGTGACTGTTGATATATCCACCCTTTCACTTAAATTACAATCCCAGCAATCTTGTAGTCAGCACAGGTTGTTTGTTGCCAAAAAAAGTGTATCGTACGAAAAATAACTTTTTCGTGTTTTTTGACTTTTGCGCCCGCACTTTTCATGAGCAGCATTACTAAATTTTAAAACGCAATTCTATATTCACCCAGGTAAATTTAAAAAAGGTGAAAAAAAATACCTTTTATTATATCAAAACAAACAGTTACGTGTTTTTTGACTTTTGCACACCACCCTGTTCATTGACGCAGTATCTACAAAAATCTTAAAACGCTTTTTAAATTTTCACAAAAAAGGTAAATTTTTAAAAGGTTGCAAAAATCCGTTTATTATATCAAAACATACAGATACGTGTTTTTTGGATTTTTTCCCCAGTCAGTTGTTGATAGACACCTTGAGTTAATTTGAATCGCAATTTTGTTTTGTTAGGGGATTTGAGAATAGTGTGATTTCCCGTCTTTTAAATAAGAGATTTCCAAAAACTATTCCTCCTTCTCAAATTTTTTTTTTTAAACATGGAGCAAAAATGAGGTGGTAAGGAGCAAAGAGGGGATAGACATGGAGGTGGGTACGGGGAAAAGGTGCCCCTTTCCCAGTGCTGGCGAAAACACGCTCCCAGCGGATGTCAGTTGCAGGCCGTCAGGCCTGTCATCGTGGGTCGGGGCCCCCTGTGAATTAGTGAAATCGTCGCCAATCTGTCCTTCAGGGGTTTAATTTGCAACCTGCATCTAGCGTCTTCCCTCCTCCTCGTCCCGCGGTCCGGCCAAAAATTGGTCTCAGCATCATCAGCATCCGTCCAACAAAGCAGCCAAATGTCAACTTTTGCCAACTGGGGATAATCTATTGTCTGAAGACCTCTTTGATGAAAAAATGCGGTTGGGGGTTCGAAGGCATTTAAAAGATAAGAGGTGTTTAGTCTGCTCTGACCCCCCAGTTACTGATGCCATCGAGGGGTGAAGGAACCCGGTCAATCGGCAAAAAACCCCGGGGGTCGGCAACCCTTGCAGGGCCCTTGTTGTCCCCGCAGCTTTGGATGCAAAAAGTCGGACGCCCAAGTCACCTGTTTTGATGTGATGATGATGAGACATTGGGATCATCTGGTTTTTTCCCGCAGAATTTGCTTGCGAGCGCTTCATCGTGGAGGAGGGGGGACGATGGGTAGTTTCATTCCGGGGCCCCGCCACAAAAAAGGGAGAGGGCGGTCGCAGAAGTGCTTATGATTCCCCCAGCACGGTCACGCAAAACCCGCTCCTCGCTTATCGCCGAAAAAAAGGTCCAGGACCTCTCAAGGGGGCTTTTTGAGCAAGCCTCGATTCACCCAGCGATGTCTATCCCGCCTTTCCCGTAAAGCATAATAGAGGCAAGAACCCTTAAGGGGTTTTAACCCCCCCAACTGTCTGTCAAGCGCAAAGGGCAGGGTTTTGAAAGGGAGGGAACACTTGGCAAAAAAAGGCCAGACGACGCGGGCCCCCAACCATGTACACCTTTGTCTCCGCCTCTCCTCCCCCCAACCACCAAGTTTTCCTCAGTGCCTGTCTTAATTTTCATGATAGGGATCACCCTCCGCTTCAGCCCCACGTCGCCGATTCCCACCAGCCCCACCAGAGACCTTCCTTTCCCCCTTCTCCTTCCGCCAGTTGCGACGCACGCCGTACAGCGGCCGTCTAGCAGCCACCTTTGCTTCCGGTTTTGGGAGGAAGGGGCATTTTAAAAACCCAAACCACCCCCAAAGCCAAAACCCGATGTGGCATTGCCGGCTTTTGCCTTGGTTGTTGCCTTTCCGTCTGGTGGACCAGAGGGGTTCCCGCCATCAGGGCCCCTCCCCTTTTGCCCCCCAATCAGATGCCGAGCAGGCTTTCTTTGCCAGAAAAAAGTCCTGCCCTGGCCACCCACGTGTTTTAAAAAATTTTAAAGCGCGTTGTCTGCATCTTGTCCGAAAAGTCCATTCACCCCCGACCATGGAACTAGTAACCCGGGCCCCAGGCCGCTATATCTCTGTGACAGCTAAATGGGTGAGCTGGGGGATGTCTGGGGGGGGTGACGGTGGCTTCAGGCTGGGCCCAACTCTTCAAAAAGCGGGATGGTGCGGGCTTTTTCCCCCAGGCCCTTTTGGGGGCATCATCCCCAGAGACCCCAGGGCCGTTTTGAAATTAAACTGCCTTGGAGACCGCCCCAACACAGGTCAGGAGCTGTGGACGGCTCTAAGAACGAGCCGAGCGCTGGCTGGGTGAAAGAACCTTGTCCCAGGCAAGGTGGTGTGCGTTAAACGGGCAAATCTGCTGGTGCCCTTAAAGTCGGTAGGGGGGAGCCCAACCCCTTATGGCAATGTCATGAACCTTGTGTCCGGGAAATTTCTAAAGAGCTCCCCGGGTTGGACTCCCCTGTGAAAAAGGGTCGGGTCTGAGTTCGCACTTCCGCCGTTCACCCTGCTTGTCCCCCGGGTGCGTTGCGGTCAGTGGGACCCCCCAGTCAACTTTTTCTTTGACTTTTGGCAACAGTAAAAATTCCCCACCCTCCACTGCTCGGGATTTGTGGAGCGCGCAATCCCATTACGCGTACGAGGGAGTGACACATGGCCTGAAAGCGCGGTAGGACCTCGGGGTTTTAAAAACCCGGAGAGTGGAGACGTGAAAGGTCTGCACCATCCTTGCATTTTTGAAAAAGCCAAAAAAAATGGTCAGTGCGGACAATCCCTTTTGTCGCATGAGCATTGGGTGATTTAGTTTGGAAACGATCTTTTGGACACTCGGAAACAACAGGTCCCCCCCAGGAGGAGGAGGGCGGACACAAATCGGCCGGAGCCTTTTTCCGTCAACCCACAAGGCCCGCAGTTTCACTTTTATCGGTCTTTTGGCAGTGGTTCGGGGGGTCCAGGCTGTGAAAAGGGTGGGCATAGCTCTCGGGGTGTCATTTCGGGCAAGTCGGGCTGTGTTTAAGTGTCCCGGGGGGCGCGGGAGGGGGAATTCCTAGACCCCGATGTTCCCGAGTCCCCCCCTTGGGAAAAAGAGGTTGGCGGAATTTGAGGGGAGGGGGAAAGAGGAAGATCAGTTTGCTAGTGCCCTCGCCCAGGGTTTTGGGAAATCAGGCTCCATCTCTCACTGAGTGTTGGATGCTCCTTTTCCTCCAACATGATCCCTCGCTTAAGGCCCATCAAAAATGAAAAAGTTACTGGGTGGCCACCCCCCGGGTCCCCGGTACAAAACAAAATCAGCATTTCCTTCCCCCCACCCAAATAGAGGTAAAATGCGGAAAGGGGAGCCTTGTGATTGTAACTGGAAAACATCTGTTGCGTTGCTTCACGTTCCCCAAAAATGTCACGGTGGAACAAAATCAGCGAGTGACAGCAGTAGAGTGCCAAGTAGGCGGGGGCAGCGCAGAAAGGGTGGCGAAGCCCAAGGGGACCTCTGGCAATCTTTGTTTAAACCCTCCAAGCTGCAATGAGGGCACACATCCCAAAACACAGAGACGCTTAAAGATCATGGTGCCCGACTTCGCATCTCAAAAACCCATGTTTTTGATGTGTCCCGGGCCAATGACTTTGGGTATCCAAAATGGGCGAATGGCCGAGCTGGCCGTCCGCCTAGAGGTGTTGTCCCGCCCGCAGCCCGCGTCATATCGGCGGGCCTTCAGCACAGTGTTGTGGCCCCCAAAAAGCCGAGGTCACCGAATTAGTTAGTTAATTCAATTCCTTTTTCAAAAAAAGAAATGGTCCTCTTTAAAAATTTTTTTTAAAATGATATTTCTTTGCAAAATTTTTATTCTCTTTTCCCCAAAAAGTTATTTTGTGGTTTTGCTTTTGAGGAGACTGTAAAAGACAGCAAGGTTCATGGGGCAAACCGTTTTTTCCATTTACTCCTTTATCTTAAGAAGTTTTTGCATTTTCAATGGTTTTGGGGTCATTTTTGTGTTGAGATACAGCAATAAAATGGTCCTTTGGAAAGAAAAAGTGACTTCTAAGTGGAAATTTTTCCCCCACAAAATTTTTTAAAAGTGGCTGAGAAGTCTATTTATAATTTTTTTTTGGGGGGCGTTTAGCTGTGAGTACAGCAATAATCTTTGGGCTTTGTAAAAGAATGTGGTTTAAGTGGATTTCTCCTCACAATTTTTAACAGTGGTTGAGAAGTCTTTTTTTTTAATTTTTTGGGTCATGCTGCTTTGAAAGCAGCAAAATACAGGTCCTTTTTATAAAAAAATTTTGTTTCTAAAAAGACATTTTTTCTTTCCCAAATTGACCCAAAATGGCTCAAGGGGCAGCTTTGAATTTTTGGGGGCATTTTGCTGTGTTTTCAGCTTCCTACAGGTCCTATTCTAAAAAAAAGTTGTTTCTAACAGACATTTGTTTTCACAATTTACCCAAAAATGGTCAAGGGTCTTTCTTTGAATTTTGGGGGATTTTGCTTTTTGGGCACGCAGTATACTAAGGTTCCCATTCTAAAAAAAAAGTTGTTTCTAAAAGACATTTGTTTTCAAATTGCAAGAGTGGCTCAAGGGTGATGGTGCTGTCAAAAAAAGGAATAGGTTGGACACTGTTAAAGGACCATATTGCAAAATGACTTGTTTTTGCAAGATCTTTAACATAGCTATCAAACCCTGGATTGAGAAAAACCATTAAATACAATGAAAAAAAGAGAAACAAAGAAATGGTGGGGTTCCATCCTATTTTAAAAAAAGTGTTTTTAGAATTAAAGTATAAAAAACTTGCATGTCAAAATGCTGTTTAAAAAAATTCCCCTGAATTGTCAAGGGAGGTACAGGAAAAAAATTTACCAGATGTGGGGTTTTTCAGAGGACATGGAGTATGGAGCCGGATGAGAAAAAAAGTCAGAGGACCATTTCCTCCTGAGTTGAAAATGAGAAAAAAAAATGCCAGATAAAAGGGGCCCCGGGTGGGAACGGGCGTTAACCACCCAAATTTCCAATGAAGCTCAATTGGGGCCCCCCAAAAGGGGGGGGGCAAGCGTACCCAGGTTTTTTGATGTGTACAGGAAGGTGGGTTCTCACACTTCCGTTCCGCACCCTTTCTTCAGCAGAAGTTTTGTTTTTCTGGTCTCAGGGCATTTTTAAACCCGCGGGGTTAATAGATGACGGCGCCGCCCGGGCTTACGCAACCCCTGTAACTCCCCGGCCTGGGTCTGCTGTGGCCCCCAGGACCCTTATAGTCAATGTCCAGTGAAACTAAAATGGGGGGTTTAAAGACTCCTTTTTCCGGCACCTTTTTTAATTGGGGGGTCATGCAGGTTTGGGGCTCATGTTGGCCCAGGACGGTTTTAGTCAATGTCCGTTCAAATAAAAGGTGGTTGAAAGATCCTTTTTTTCCGGCATTTTTAAATGTGGGGGGGGGCATGCAGGTTTGGGGTATGTTGCTTCCAGGGCGGGTATTAATTCCATTCAAGTAACATGATGGTTCAAATCTATGCCTTTTGGGGATTTTTAAAATTTGTGGGTGATGCAGGTTTTTAAGGGTCAGGCTTGGTACAAGACGGGGGAGTAAAAAGGTCTTGACTTTTTTTCGTGTTTTTATAACCTTAAATGTGTTGCCCAAGTGAGCCGTATCCCTTTGACTGTTGTGGATTTTAATTTAAATTCTCCAGCCTTGTTTGGGGGTAAAAAAATTTTATGGGAAGGTTGTTGTTGCTCTCCCTGACTTTTAAAGGTCATCGCGCATAAACGATGTCCCTATCGAAAAAAAACCCTTTTCGATAGGGGGCCCCCCCCCCGGGGCAAACGACTATCGATCGATTCGATAGCCAAGCAATGCTCAACATATTACCCGGGTGGGATAGGCTAGCTTCGTCTGCTGTTTAAACACACTGATGCTACACCTCAATAGCAGCTGTAGTGTCTAGGTGGTTGACATGAAGGGGGCTCCCTCTGTCACTGATTTGCACCCCTGCAACAAAATGTTGAGGTTCGATGGTTGTCCTGGCAGCAAGATGCCAAATAATGTCCTTCTTGTCAGCAGTGTATAGAAGCCTATTTGGCCCTGCTCCCCGGCAGAGTTAAAAGTAATGAATGCGTAATGTATTGCTATGCATTATAAACTTGATCAAGCAATCATATAATATGGTTTAGTCTCGTGCTAAGACAAAAAAAAGTTAAAAGCAAATAAATGAAAATTGTTTGAATAACAATTACAAAAACCTTTTTTTATTGTTTTCCGCCTTTAGAAAAAAACGAATAGAATAGATTAAAAACTCTTGTATCCCAACCTGGTAAATTTAAATTTAAGACCTCTAAGAGGACTGAGGTCAACACCGTTTAGATGCTGATTACTACATGTGGGGGACAGCTTTTTGTTTATGTATATCTCTGACGTTTTTTCCTTAATCTGTTTTTCTGGGTATTTTTGAACCATCATCTAATGTGGTGAAACGCGTTGGGTTTGAACTGAAAATACCAGACTTGATATGCTTATTTTTGATATCTTTGTATAACCCTTTTTTCTTTTAGTGTTTATAGGTTTTATAGGGTTAACCTCCATAGTACGGGGTCGCCCTTTTTGGGGCTGGGTCGCCGACGGTTAGGTAGGGTTTAACAGAGATTTGTTTAGGTTATTGGCTTTTTTACTTTGTTCAAGCCTAACACCAACCATTTGGATTACTCACTGGTTTTTTTCTTTCAAGAGGTGGGAGTTCCCTTTGTTTTTCAAGAACCACCTGGTCATGTGAGTTTAAGTATATAACTGCTGATTACACTAATCAATTGTTGTCGTTGAGAGATAGTGTGATACAACTATATGTATATCCAGGGCTGTTCCTAAGTTAAATTGCACACAGGGCGGGGGGTGAAGAAAAATTTTGCCCCCCCCCCCCCCCCCATGTCCCCCACCACCATTAACATGCTGTGCTATGAGGCAACACATTACATCATCATTAACCAGTGCCTGAATATATAAAAAGCTATAACACAAAGTTCTATGTATAAAACTACTATATTATAGTCATACAATTACCAAATAACACAGATACACAAAACCAGAATCCCAAGACTAATATTACCAATAATCCTACCAAGATGAATACCACAACACCATGACCACATATCATCACCACATAGTGACTGAATAATACTGCCACACCATGAACATATATCACCACCACATACTGACTGAATAATAAGGTGCCTTCAAATATGGTAAAATCATAGCACTCTATGAAAGCTATGGTTTTACAGCATACTCCCCAACATGTACTGAGAACCGGGAGAAAGAAGTGACATGTCACTTCTTTTCAGCACTTATGTGTCAGTGAACATGAAAGTCAATGAGAACGCTGTGTGAAGTACGTGCTGACTAGCATAAACCTTCTCAGAGCAGGTGTATAGGCAGCGTGCACAGGTATGCACCGCTATACGCCATGTGAAAATACTCATGTAAACTGGACTGACACAGCACACATGTACGTACTGCACACGTTTTTTATACACTGGACAGACAGAGTACACATGTATTTATGCACTGGACAGACAGAGCACATGTATATATATGTACTGCACACATATTTATACACTGGACAGACAGAGCACATGTATATATGTACTGCACACATGTATTCATACACTGGACAGACAGAGCACATGCATATATGTACTGCACACATGTATTCATACACTGGACAGACAGAGCACACACATATATGCACATTGCACACATGTGATAACACACTGACATTAATGTGTATATATGTGTACTGTCTGTCCATGTGCATAGATTTCCTCTGCATATGTATATACATACACTACACACATGCATTTTTACACTACATAAATACATAGCCACATACACTACACACATGTATGTATATATACACTGAATTCATACACATTTACATAAATACACAACACATGCATTTAATGAGACATACCACAGATGTACAGACATTTTACTGCACAGTTATGTATCCTTTCTGGCCATAAGCCGGACGCCAGCAGCTCAGCAGCTGACTGACCCACTGCTGCCACAGGGTTCTGAAGCAATTCCCTGGTGGCAGCAGCATCTACTTTAACCCCTTAACGACCGCGCACCGTCTTTTGACGGCGGCCGTTGCGGGTCGTTCGTCTGCAGCGACGTCTTTTGACGTCGCTGCAGACATCGGGGTTTGCGGCGCCCGGTGCCGCAGCTGCGCTGGGATCGGGGCTGAACTACACAGCCCCGATCCCAGAGCATGTCCTGCAGGCATCGGGGAGCGGAGGAAACCTCCGCAACCCGATGCTTTAACCCTTTGATTGCGGCGGTGCGTTACCGCAGCGCAATCAAAGGGATCCCCTGCTCTGTCGGGTGATCGGAACGCCCGGTCACCCGACAGAGCTCAGGGACCGGCTGCACAGTCAGCTCTGGGGACCTAGCGTGGCCCCAGAGTTGTCTGTGTATGAAGCCAGTGATTAGGACGCACTGTGTGCTGTCCTAATCACTGCCTGTGTCAGACTGACACAGATTAGCATGTATTAGCATATATGAATATGCTAATACATTACTAAGTGTAAAAAAAAAAAAAAAAAAAAATTTTAAACATTTCTCCCTTCATGGGAGTAAAAAAAAAAAGTACAAAAAAACTATAAAAAGTGTAAAAAAAAGAATAAAAAAAATAAATAATAAAATAAAAATAAATATTTAATAAAAAATAATTGTACATAAATTACACACAAAAATAAACCTACACATATTTGGTATCCACACGACCCTAATAACCTGTAGAATTAATCTAACAAGTTATTAAGTGTGAAATGTGAATGGTGTAAAAAAAAAAATTAAAAAAACAAAAACAAATTTTGTAAAAAAATAAAAAAAAATACTGCAATTATTTATAAGTGTACTTGAACTATTCCCTTATAAAGTACAACTTGTCCCGAATAAAACGAGGCCTCATCCAACTGCGTCATTGAAAAAATAAAAAAGTTACAACTGTTTAAACGCAAGGAGGCCAAAACTAAAAAAATGTTCTGGTCATTAACTACTTTTCAGGCGTTCGGCTTAAGGGGTTAAAGGAAAAAGTTAAGCATAAGCCATGAAGTAATGAAGTGCCGTCCCCTCTTCCCTGCCACCTGCCCTGTAATAAATACGGGCCTGAGAGTGAGATGTTGCCGGCCTGCTTTTCCTGACTGGCGGGTGGCGCCCCCCCTGGTGAGCGGCGCCCTGGGCGACTGCCCGCCTTGCCCGCCTCTAGGAATGGGCCTGTGTATATCTATATGCCAGGTTTCGATTTTCTTTTTTTTATATGAGGATAACTAAAGGCTAAATTTTAGCTTTGTGAAGTTTTTTTCTGGATTTGGGATAAGCGAACTAAACAATTTTATATCCTATGACCAGTGATTTCTATCCCAACATGTTACCAAAGAAAATGTCAACTTATCCTGCAAATAAAAATACCTCACTCAGGTCCATCAGCCACAAAATATACAAGTTCTGGCTTTTAGAATACCGAGACATAACAACATGATTCTTTAAAGTGGAAGTTATAATGTATTATTATTATTATTTATTTTTGAGCGCCCTTGGTTCCAGAGCGCTGTACATTCAGGTTTCATACATAACATAGGTCAAACAAGTACAAAGGTGACAAATTAATAACTAACAACTGGTACAGAAGGAGAGAGGTCCCTGCCCGTGAGGGCTTACACTCTAAAAGGAAGGTGGGAAGAGACAGAAGGTGAGGGGCAGACATGGTTGTGGGCCGGTGTACTGGTGGTGGTGGTTATTGTTGGTTATAGGCAATCCTGAAGAGATGGGTTTTCAGGTTGCTTTTGAGGCTGGTGAGAGTGGGGGAGAGTCTGAGGTTGTGGGGTAGTGAGTTCCAGAGTATGGGGGAAGCACGGGAGAAGTCTTGGAGACGGTTGTGTGAGGAGCTGATAAGGGGAGTGCAGAGGAGAAGGTCCTGTGAGGAGCGGAGAGTGCGTGGGGGGCGATATTTGGAAATTAGGACAGAGATGTATGGAGGGGAGAGGTTATGTAGAGCCTTGTAGGTCAAGGTTACTAACTTGAACTGGATTCGCTGGGCAATGGGAAGCCAGTGAAGGGATCGGCAGAGGGGAGAGGCAGGGGAGTAGCGAGGAGAGAGGTGAATCAGACGGGCAGCAGAGTTAAGGATGGATTGGAGGGGAGCAAGGGTGCTAGCTGGGAGGCCACAGAGAATGATGTTGCAATAGTCTAGGCGTGAGATGACGAGGGCATGGACAAGCATTTTTGTGCTTTCAAAGTTAAGAAATGAGCGGATACGGGAGATATTTTTCAGGTGGAGGCGACAGGCAGAAGTGAGGGTTTGGATGTGTGGTTTGAAGGACATGAGGAGGGCTTTTAAAAAATAGGTGCGGCCTGCAAAAGTGGATGTGGTCTGTAAAAAGGGGCAGCATACTTAGGGATTACCCCAGGTGGCAACAGCTCTAGTTACTCCACTGAATAAGACAGAATTGCATAACAAATATCCCATCATGGCTTCTCCTCTCAAACATTCACATTAGACTTGTGGGCAGTTCTACCTGTGACTCGTACACCTTTATAGTTTATAGGCAATGAAATAAGAGAAGAATAAGAAACAAGCAGAGGTGTCCCTGCATTACCTGTAATTAATTAAACATTCCAAAATATTAGGTCAGGATATGTATTTTCATTAAAAGGATAGAGCTTTAGAATAAGAGTACATACTTTGATTGTTAGGGCCGATTACATGAAGTGTTGCGTTCATCCCTGAGTACACACATGAAGAAGGTATAGCTATTACCGCAGAGGTCACAAGCGGGTTGTCGACAAGGATAGTTGAGAGAGTGGTGTTATCAACTGTAACAAAAGAAAAAGAAGGGTTTACACCAAAGTATTAGATTTTCTACAACAACAAATAGTGCTGAGGATAAGTGATTGTCATAGTCATGTTCTTAGTTAATTTCATGCAGTATGTGATGTAATCTCGTTTTCTTTGGACATCTATACAAAGAGGAGAAAAAGTATAGTCAAGGTCCACATTTCTACATGTGTTACGGATCTGTTTATTGTATTCCTCCAAGTCTTTCCTATGTATGTCCTGCAAATATAAATTCCTTATCTGATGTCTCTAGGTTGTAATTGTTAAACTCTGTGCACACAGCGTTCGAGCCTTCCTTCAGAGGTATATAGTTCCAATGTATAGGTGTACAATAGCACCCATCACCTATAGGCTGTTGTAAAAAAAAACATGCAACATGGCAGACATTTTTCTGCAGTGCAGCCTGCTGCGCTTTCTTGTACAGTTTAAATATAACAAGACATACTTACCCACCAAGGCCAGAAAGACACTGTTTCAGCCTCCATCATATGACTAGGGGTCTATATATATGTTTAATGTATGCACCATTTCATGGTCTGTAGCTTAAACATATGACTTAATCACAATGTCTGCTGAGCCTAAGACTACACCTCCAAAATGTTCCGCTTTTGGAGGGACATTCCCTATTTTTTAACTTAAAGAGTTGTACCATGAAAGATATTTATCACCTATCCATAAATGTCTGATTGCTGGGACCCACATCAATCACTAAAACGGGGTCCCCAACTTCCAATCCTCACACAGGAACGAAGGGTTTGAATGGAGCAGCGGCTGAACATGTGCACCAATGCTCCATTCAAAGTCTATGGAAGCAACGGAGACAGCCAAGTACAGCATTTGGCTATCTCCATCAGGGACCCCATTTTAGCGATTGGTTAGGGTTCCCACAGCGGGACCCCCAGCAATCAGACATTTATAACCTATCCTGTTGTTAGCTGACAAATGTCTTTGTAGTACAACCCCTTTTAGTCCCTTCATCCCTCTTTGCTCTTTAA
Organism: Phyllomedusa bahiana; assembly: GCA_025379985.1. Classification (NCBI taxonomy): domain Eukaryota; kingdom Metazoa; phylum Chordata; class Amphibia; order Anura; family Hylidae; genus Phyllomedusa; species Phyllomedusa bahiana. Next base: position 64,695 of record JAODAL010004251.1, on the reverse strand, counting down.
ATGTCCCGCTTTATAACCTGGGAAGTAGACTTGCATTAGTAATCTTACTATATTGCTCCAAAAACTATCTTTCTGGCTCCTTACGGAATATAAGACTGCAACTGGCATATTATTTCATCCTTTGGTACTCTTTGGACCATAAAAATGTCTATAATCCGATGACTGTTATGATAATATTTTAATAAAAACCTACTCAGGCATTACAAATATTTCACCCGTTTAAGTGTCCATCTTTGACTGTCTATAAAGTTGCAAAGTATGTGAGACTATTCAATACTTTCAACGTATCCTACATTTTATTATAAGATGGTGTAAGAGAAAAACTGTGTAAACATGCAAATGTTAAATTATTTCAAAATTCATTAAAAAAAAAGTCAAAAATCCAACATGAAAAATTTATTTGGCAGGATTTAGCCATAATTGCACAGATCTTTCATGTAAGAAAATGCCTCAGACTTACCTCCATATGAGGTGGAAATGAGAAGAAGGAAAGTGGAAAATGTTAGAAGAAGCATGGTGTCTCCAGTGGGAAACTGCACTTGTCCAAGTTTTGTACATAAAATGCCAAAACCTTAGATACTCGTCTTACAAGTGAGTTTCACCTGCTCCGGACCAACCAATCAGAGCTGCTGGGCGAAAGAATGTGGACGTTCTGGAAAATCACCACTCTAAACACACCCTGACCTCAGACAGCATACCCTCACCCCTTATCTGCCATACAGGTCTGTCCCCTTACACACTCATTATTATACAGAAACCCTTAGATAATGGAAATCCTCCTATATAATAAATAATATAAGACATGAAAAGAGGAATAGGTCACTGATGTGACATTACAACGAACACAAAACCAAGGGTGTAACTAGAATTCATAGGCTCCATAGCAAAATGATATGGGTCCCACCACCTAATGATAGGAAACTTACACAGCACCATAAGAAGCAAAGATTAAGGGCGACATGTATGTATTTTGGTGCCCTGATGTCATTTATTTTTTGTGCGCATTAGTTTTGTAGAATGCACCTGAATCTATGAAGCTGTTCTACTGCAGGTCATATATTTAGCGCTTTCTAGCTACAAAGCGACACTTCTGGCTATGGTAAACCACTTGGTTTACCTGTTCTAGCAGTAATGTGCCTGGATTTGCCGTACTAAAGCTATAAATCTGTAGCTTCGTACGGTTCTAGTGCGCCCCGCCTCCCGCACGCCCCCCGATATCAGGCGCATTACAAAGTGCCAGAGGGCACTGTAATGCGCCTAATTTTGGAGTGCGTCTGATTAAAAATATAGTGAACGGGGCTGCGCCAGTTTTCGGGCTGAAAAGATGCCAGACTTCTGGCACAGCCCGTATATATATGTCATCCTAAATGTATGGATAATAAATAACGCCATGTATCAGAGGACCAACATAGCGGCACTTGATAACAGAAATCATCAGCTTAGTATTCCCTTCACAAATATACAATGTTATTGCACCTGAGTGGGCCTCTGGGCTGCTACAGCTATAGTTACGCCCATAGACAAGTATGCATATTAAGTTCTCAGAATGAGAGATGTGATCATGGGAACAAACATTTTTCTAAGTTTCCTCTTAGAAATTTGCAAATATGCTTTAGCATGTGACCGTTGGAATTCTTTTATGATGGATAAACATCTCCGAAACAAAAGTTAGCATTGAATGAAATCAGCATAGCATGTGTATAAGAATGGCTGCCATGGTGTGACATAAACAAGAATAGTGTGTCTAACATCCAACGAGTTGCACAAATTCTGGTATGCAGGATTTAGTGCAATTCTTTGCCAAAATTGATGCATTATATTTAGATATTTGTAATTGATTTTAATGAAAAATTTTATACTGCTTCTTTTCTGGAGGATACATATGTATTACAATACACTGCAAACAGCTTGATTACTATCTGCACTAAAGCCATCAACAGCTCAGTCTGCAGCTCCTCTTTCCTCTCCTGAACACCCATCTAAACTGTAATCAAATTAAATAAATTCATATTAATTCAGATTTCAGCTTAGGCCTGGTCTACATTTGACTTTCCGATCTATTCCATTTTGGAATGAGAAAAATGGAAAGAATGATCACCTGTTAATTTCAATGAAGTTTTTAAGTTTTTAGCATAATATGCTGCACTATTGTTTCCATAAAAAAACATAGAAATCTAAAGGAAAGGATCCTTCCTTTTTTTTTTTACATTAAAGTCAATGGAAAATGGATACAAATGGATGAGTATCTGCGCACCGTTCATCACTGCGTTCAGGACCTTCATGGCGAGATCACATAGTCCCAATCGGTTTACATGGCAGCTGTAAGCCTTATGAAGGCTTCCATTGCCACTATGCTTCTCATTTTACTACTTCATGCCCCAGACAGCAAGTAGTAAAACCGCCATATTTGTACATCCTATTGCATTGTTTATACAATGCATCAGGCTGTATAAACTCAATGTTAAAGTGAAAACAAAGTTTTAAAGTATATATATATATATGTAATTAATTTTAAAAATTAAATCATTTTAATTAAATTTATATATATATTATATATTAAGTTACATAATTTTAAAAGTTATTTTTTTTTTTTTTTTTTTTTTTTTTTCATTTCAACTCCTCTAAAAATTGCAATAAAGGTGATCAAATAGGTCCCATGTATTCCAAACTGGTACCAATAAAAAGTACACTTCAGCCCACGAAAAATGAAATCTCACTCAAGTCCATAGGAAAAAGTACAAAAAAGTTATTGGTTGCAGATAATGTTTGGATTTTTTATATGGTACTAAAACACAATGAAAACCCTACATGTTTGGTATTGCTGTATTTGTAATAACCTGTAGAACACAGGTAACACATCATTTATACCAATAATCGAAAGTCGTAAAAACAAACCTCCCGCAAACATGGCACAAATATTTTTTTTTTCACATTTTGCCCCACTTAGATTTTTTTTTGCGGTTTCCCAGTGTATTCCATGCTTTGGTGAATGACACCATTAGAAAGTACATCTTGTCCCACAATATAATAATCTTTATATGTCTAGCTAGGTTGGAAAAGAAAAAAGTTATGGCTCTGGAAAGACGGGAGGGAAAAACAAGCGCAAAAAAAAAAAAAATAGGCCTCAACATTAAGGGGTTAAATAAAAATAAAATAAAATGGATCCTTCTTTGATAGAAATAAACTGATGCAAACGGAAAAAAAAGTATCTATTTTTTCTTTGACAAATCTCTACAGCAGACCAGTTAAATAAACAGAAGATTGCACTTCCGTTTGCATCAGTTAAGGGCAATGCTACCAAATACTAATGAAATGTATGTTAACTTTGCCTCAAAAAATTGTCTCTCTCATTATTCTAACATTTGGCAAATATAAATAATTTTGGTTCCTAATTGACCTAAAACAGGTAAGATTTATTCTGATTTCATGTCAGCTAGTGAGAAAAACATGTATAGGTGTCTTTATACAGTATATAGTGTATGTAAACTTCTGGTTTCAACTGTATGAAGCTGTATGAAACGTCTAGATCCAGTTTGATGGCAATTTTGGAAGCAGAAATTAAATATTCATTTACGGCAGATTGGTTCTTGCCTTATGAGTTCCAAGTCTTCATCAGTAATGGCAACAAAGCTTAAAAATTCCTTATCTCCCTTCCTTCATCCACATCTTTCCTCACCCTTGGTTGAACCTGATGGATATATGTCTTTTTTTCAATCTTACTAACTGTATAATGTAATATTTTGCACACAGATTTCATGTGGATTTTAGTGCAGACTCCACATGCTTTCCATACTGAAATCTGCAGTGTGAACAGCTCTTAATCTTTATGGAGTTATAATCTTCATGTGTAAACTTGTACAAAGTATCTCTAACATTCCAACTAGGGCTCATGCTCTCTCTGCAGCGTTAGGCTAGGTTCACACGGCTTAACTGCGGGACGTAATTATGTCCCGCAATTACGCCGTGTAGGCGGGGGCGGGGCGGGAGCGGGGGAGGGAGCCGGGGGCGGGAGCGGGGGAGGGTGCGTGGGGCCGGCACTTCGCCGGCCCATAGACAATCATTACTAGCGGCGCGTATACGCTGCTAGAAAGTGACATGTCAATTATCTACCCGCCCGGCGGATTCGCCGAGCAGGGAGAGGAGACGTAATCCATAGTTCTCTATGAGAACTGTGAATTACCGTAATAAATGGGCCGTTTTCAGCCCGTAATTTGCGCACTTCGGCGCGTAATTACGGACCGAAATACGGCCCATTTTAAGCCGTGTGAACATGGCCTTAGTGAATGATCGAAACATATAATGGCCCATTGTTTTCTCAGAAAAGTTATTTTGCTAGTCACATATTAATATAAGTATAGAGCTGTCTTTGGGGGTCCCCATTATCGGCTACCGACATCTGTACCAACAGTGTAAAACACATGAAGAAAAACCTTATATTTAACCCCTTACCGACATTTGCCATATTCATAAGGCAATGTCGGGTAGGGGTTCCCGCAAATTGATGTATGAGTATGTCAAGGCGATCTTGCGCGCTCACAGGCGGAGCGCGCAAGATCGCGGCATGGAACCAGCGGCATGGAACCAGCCTCGGTGGATTAACCCCCTGATGTCGCGACATCGTGGACGCGACATCACAGCTGCGGGCAGCAGGAGTGAGCTCCTGTTTGCCCGCGATCCCGGCAAAAAGTAACGGCGCTGAGCGCCGGTACTGATCTCCTACTAGACAGCCCGGACGCTGAATGACAGCATCCGGGTTGTCTGGTGACGTCACGATGCCCACAATGCATTGACAGTTGCCATGGAGACCAGCATACAGCTATATTCCCCCCTGTGGAAAAGTGTAAAAAGTGTGAAAAAGTAAAAAAAAGTGTAAAAAAGTAAAACACAAACACAAAAAATAGAATAAAAACACGTACATCGCCCTTTTCCCCTTAACAAACGCCAATCGCCCCAAAAAAGATAAAAAATAAAGTACCCATATTTGGTATCTCCGCATGCATAGCGAGCCACCCTATAAATCTGTCATGTTAATTAACCCGTAAGGTGAACGGCGTAAATAAAACCCCAAACAAAACAGTCACAGAATTGCGATTTTTGTTCATCCCGCAGCACATAAAATGGAGTAAAAAGTAATCAAAACTCATTCAACATCAAAGTGGTGCCAATTAAAACGTCAGTTCATCCCGCAAAAAAAAAAGTCCTTAAACAGCCTCTGTATACGGAAAAATTAAAAAGTTCTGGCTATTAGAAGATAGCGATGCATAAATATTGTTTTACCCCAAAAAACACTTTTTTTTCAAAAAATTGTGCTTTCAAATAAAAAAACTACATAAATTTGGGGTATCACCGTAATTGTCTAAAACCCACAGAGTAAAACTAATTTGTCACGGATACTGCACGGTGAACGCAAATTAAAAATAAAAATAAAAAACACTGCTAGATTGCAGTATTTTCTTCACCCTGCCTTCCAAAAAACGGATTTAAAAGCGATCATAAAGTCTTGTCCCCCAATAAATTTTACCAATAAAATCGTCAACTCATCCCCAAAAAAAAAGTCCCTATACAGCTCAAAAAACAAAAAAATAAAAAAAGTTATTGCTCTCAGACTGCGGTTTGATGCAAAAAACGTTTTTTCCTTTCAATAAAGTGTTTTTATTGTGTAAAATCAGTTAAAACATTAAAAAAAATATAAAAATGTGGTATCGCTGTAATCGTATCAACCTGCTGAAAAAACTAGCATTCATTTATACCGCACCGTGACCGCTGTAAAAAATAAAAAATAAATACACCTACCAGATTGCTGTATTTTGTACAAAAATGCCTCACAAAAACCTCCGCCGTAATTTTACCAATAAAAACATCAACTCACTCGTAAGAAACAAGCCCACAAGCAGCTCCATATGCAAAAAAATTAAGAAAGCTATGGCTGTAGAATAGGACAACATAAAAACGCAACTTTTTATAAAACTCGCTTTTAATTGTGTAAAAGTAATAAAACATAAAAAACTATATAAAATTTATATAATTGTAATTGTACCGACCTCCATAGTAAAGTTATCCCGTCATTTATCCCGTATGGCGAATACTGTAAAAAATGAAGCCCAAAAACAATGGCGGAACTGCGTTTCCCCCCTCCATTTCCATGGCCCAATGCTAAAAAAGAACTACGGAAAAACCCGTGCGCCCAAAATGCAAAATACACCCTTAGATGAGATCCCTGTAGGGGGTTGAATCCAAAAATGGGGAAAACCTCTGGAAGGTTTCACCTGTTCTAGTACTTTGGGGGCTTTGGAGATGCGACATGGCCCCACCAATATCTGTGCGCCAAAAGCCAAATAGCGCCCCTCCCTTGAACCCTGCCATGCGCCAAACAGCAGTTTACACCCACAATGAGGGTATTGCCGAACTTGGAAGAAATTGGGGTAACAAAATTTTTGGGGCTTTTTTTTTCCAAAATTCCCCTTTTAAAAATTAAACATTTTCAGCTAAAATTGCAAAATTATTGGAAAAAATTTATTTTTTTTATTTTCAGAGCCGAACGCTAAAAAAAATTTGTTAAACACCTGTGGGGTCGATATACCCAATACACCTCTGGATATATTCCGTAAGGGGTGGAGTTTCCAATATGGGTTATTTTTAGGGGTATTTATTAAGTTTTGGAACCTTAGGGTGTCCGCAAACCTGAAATGGCCCCTAAATAAGATCGTAATGAAAATGAGGCCCCAGAGTCCAGTAGGTGCTCCTCCTATTCTGGGGCTTGTGGTTCAGCCAAATAATGCACTAGGGCCACATATGGGATATCTCTGAAAACGGGAGAATCTTGGAATCAATATTAATTTGCATTTCCCTGATCAATTTACCGTATTTTTGTCAAAAATGTATAAAAATTAAAAAATCTACAAAAAAAGTGAAGTTTTTTAAATTTCACTTCCACTTTGCTTTAATTCCTGTGAAACACCTATGGGGTTTAATAAACTTCCTAAATGCGGGTTTTTAATACTTTAAGGGGTGTAGTTTCTTAAATGAGGTCATTTATGGGGGTATCTCACATACAGGTCAATCAAAGTCACGTTAGAACTGGGCTGGTCCCTAAAAAATGTATATTGCAAATTTTCTTGAAAATTTGAACATTATGACTAAATTTATAAGCCCCCTAATGTCGTAAAAAAAAAAAAAAAAACATTTAAAAAAATGATGCCAAACTACAGCAGACATATGGTAGATGCTAGTTATAAACTATTTTGCGTGGAATAACTATCTGTCTTACATGCAGAAATTTTTGAAATTTGAAATTGGTAAATTTTTCACATTTTTCACGATAATTTTATATTTTTCACAAATAAACAATCATTTTTTGGACCAACATTTCTTACTATCTTAAAGCACAATGTGTCACGAGAAAACAATCTCTGAATCACATGGATAGGTTAAAGTGTCAGAAAGTTATTCTCACATAATGTGACACATGACAGATTTAAAAAATGGGGCTCTGTCAGAGAGGCCAAAACTGGCTCCGGCGGTAAGGGGTTAATAGCCCCTAAAAAGGGGGAAGAAAGTATGCAGCGCCATAGCTAGAAAAGAAGATAGGCATCTTGTAAGCTGAAGTCCTTTCCGTTTCTCAAAGTGTTATTGATTTGTACTTAAACTATGTGTGCAGTTTCACATTTGCAAGGGTCTGCTCGACTTTTTATCCACCCCCTACTGAAAGATTGTCAGCATTGCAAGGAATGCCACCACACCAGCTTGAGCAGCCACATTCTCCTAATGAGTATGTGACTGAAGGTGCTGAATGAATACCTGGCATACCATAAGGACATACAAGTGACTGATGGAGGTTGGGTAATTTACAGGATGCCAACTTGATTTTTTGTTTTTTATTCTGAGCAATGTTTTTTTCATAAAATTCCTTTGATCCAGCAATAGCTGAATTTGATAGATTCTAGACTAGCAAATGCAGCCCAATACAAAGCTTCATAAGTACTACGATATGCACTAGTGCCCTCTATTACCTAAGGTTCCATTATGACTATCAGTTGTCCACCATTAGGCTTTCCACATAGACAAATATAACTGGAGTTACCTAAATTAAAGGGGTATTTCCACCGTAGAATTTAATGGCATATCGATAGGATAAGCAATGAACATCTGATAGGAACGGGCCCCTGATGGTGTCAGCTCAACATGAAGAGCCAGTCGCGATTGTGCATGACTCTCCATTCTGTTGTATGGTAGTTCCAAGTACAAAATAAACAAAAACCAAAACAGATGTGGGAGACTAAATAATTCCAAGAATCCCAAATATACACAAGAAAATTCAAAATGTACACTCAACAAAAAAATATACGTGTATTTAAAACTTAGCTTGTAATAAATATAATAAAACAAGGAAACCTTACACAGAAAAATACAAAGGTCCTATATAAAAAGAGAGTGTGATAAAAAATGGGCAAAACGGATAACCTATAAATACCCTACATAGACTACCACACCCTATCCTACAACACAGGGAAATCGCCCCGAAAAGGACGTTCCTGTCAGGTCAAGTTAAGGTTAGGTTCCTGACAGCAGCGTCCTTTTCTGGGCGATTGCCCTGTGTTGTAGGATAGGGTGTGGTAGTCTATGTAGGGTATTTATAGGTTATCCGTTTTGCCCATTTTCTATCACACTCTCTTTTTGTATAGGACCTTTGTATTTGTATTTGTAAGGTTTCGCTTGTTTTATTATTATTATTATTATTATTATTATTATTATTTATTTTAAAGCGCCATTGGTTCCAGGGCGCTGTACATTTGAGGGGGTTACATACATAACATATGTCAAACGAGTACAATGATAAGTGATGAATGACAATTGGCACGACAGAGGGAGAGAGGACCCTACCCGCGAGGGCTTACAATCTACAAGGAGGGGGAAAGAGACAGAAGGTAGGGGCAGACATGTTTGTGGAGGGTGTAGTGGCAGCAGGGTTATTGTAGGTTATAGGCAAGCCTGAAGAAATGGGTTTTCAGATTGCTTTTGAAGCTGGTGAAAGTGGAGGAGAGTCTGATGTGTTGGGGCAGTGAGTTCCAGAGTGTGGGGGAAGCACGAGAGAAGTCTTGGAGACGGTTATGTGAGGAGCTGATAAGAGGAGAGCAGAGGAGAAGGTCCTGTGAGGAGTGGAGATTGCGTGAGGGGAGGTATCTGGAGATTAAGGCAGAGATCTATGGAGGGGAGAGGTCATGAAGAGCCTTGTAGGTCAGGGTTAGCAACTTGAAATGAATTCGCTGGGCAAAGGGAAGCCAGTGAAGGGATTGGCAGAGGGGAGAGGCAGAGGAGTAGTGGGGAGAGAGGTGGATAAGACGGGCAGCAGAGTTGAGAATTGTTTGAAGGGGAGCAAGAGTGCTAGATGGGAGGCCACAGAGAAGGATGTTGCAGTAGTCTAGGCGGGAGATGACAAGGGCATGGACCAGCATTTTTGTAGTGTCATAGCCGAGGAATGAGTGGATGCGAGAGATGTTTTTCAGGTGGAGGCGGCAGGCAGAGGTAAGGGTTTGGATGTGTGGTTTGAAAGATAGAGCGGAGTCTAGGATTACCCCAAGGCAGCGGACTTGTGGAACAGGTGAGAGTGTAGAGCCGTTGACTGAGATAGAGAGATCAGGGGCAGGGGTAGAGTTGGACGGTGGAAAGATGATGAGTTCTGTTTTCTCCACATTTAGTTTTAGGAGATGTGATGAGAAGAAGGAGGAAATGGATGATAGAAAATCTGGGATCCGGGAGAGTAGAGAAGTGACATCTGGGCCAGAGATGTAGAGTTGGGTATCATCAGCATACAGGTGGTAATGAAAGCCGTGTGAGGCTATGAGCTGACCGAGGCCAAGAGTGTAAAGAGAGAAGAGTAAAGGACCCAGGACTGACCCCTGAGGGACACCAACAGAGAGAGGCCGGGGGGGAGGAGGTGGAGCGAGAATGAGAGACGCTGAAAGTCCGATCAGTGAGGTACGAGGAGATCCAGGAAAGAGCCAAGTCCGTGATGCCGAGGGAGGAGAGGATTTGTAGCAGGAGGGAATGGTCGACAGTGTCAAAGGCAGAGGACAGGTCTAAGAGGAGGAGCACAGAGTAGTGGCGTGAGGCTTTGGCAGTTGCTAGGTCATTAGTGACTTTGGTTAGGGCGGTTTCGGTAGAGTGGTTTTTTTATATTTATTTAAAGCTAAGTTTTAAATACACGTATAGTTCCAAGTACAGGTAAGTGGTGTTATCAGCTGTACTCAGAACTCTTATAAAACAGAATAGAGAGTCGTGCATAAGCGCCACTGGCTTTCCATTCTGAACCGACACCATTGGGCCCGTTTCCAAAGTAGGTGCAGGTTACACAGGTGCGACCTACACCTATCAGATAATTGCACTGTTTTGACAATGTCTTAACACATCAAGTTCCCATGATCCTTTTCACACTAAGCAGAACAAATTAATTAAACTGTTATAGTAGTAAAACGCTACTTCTGCTGTTGTCCTTAGGAATACAGTTGGTTGAATGCAATTTTATGGAACGTAGTTGTAATCATCTTCTGGGGCTATTACATGTGCGTTGGTGGCTCTGGGTAGCACTCACAATTTACTACTTATTACGGGCTGTACCTGGACTTGTCTATGTTTCAGTGGTACCCACAGATCCCATATCTACTAACACGCATGTGATACATTGTTGTAGCTTCTGTTACTTTGCTATTATCTTATGTTTTATCTTCAAGCTGTACTGCCTGACTCTTTTTGTATTTGAGGTCTCTGTGATTCTTGTTGTGTTATGTTAAAAATACAATAAAAATGTGAAAAAAAATCAGTTCAATTTCAAAATGTTTATTGAAAGCCCTGTTCACATCCGTGTTGGAAGTTCCATTCAGAGCCTCCGTTGAAGTTTCCATCAAAAAATCCCAAAAATTGCGCAGAATGTGACACTATTTTTTCATTAAAATAAGGGATACCATGATGTAAAACCCAACAGATCCCATTGTTACAGACCTGGTGCTGCCTCTGTGACAGAGCCTCAGAACAGACCCTTCAACACAGATGTAAAAAGGGCCGAAGAGCTCACAGGAGTTTTTTTTATTTTGTTAAATTGTTTATAACCCATTTTTTTTTAAATATGTTGCTTCCCTTTCCTTTTTATTTTGTTATGGTTCATCTGTTTTGAATGCATGTTATTTTCATGAAGAAGCGAGGACTGAATATCCCTACTAGTAAACCACCTCACAAAAATCAGGTATTTTGAAAGCAATTGCCGCTTTGTGAAATTTTTATTAACCAATTCACAATACCGAAAAGCTGTGCTCCTAACTATTATACAGAAAAGGCGGGTTCAGACATATTTTAGAGCTTATTTTGATGCAGTATTTGTAAGTCAAAACCGGGAGTGGAACCCACATAGAAGAAAAAGTATAAAGGCATGTTCACACAGCTTAAAATGGGCCATATTTCGGTCCGTCATTACGCGCCGAAGTGCGCCAATGACGGGCCGAAAACGGCCCATTCATTACGGTAATTCACAGTTCCCATAGAGAACTATGGATTACGTCTCCTCTCCCCGCCCGGCGGATTCGCTGGGCGAGGAGATAATTGACATGTGAATTACTAGCGCCTTATACGCGCCGCTAGCAATTCAAGTCTATGGGCCGGCGAAGTGCCGGCCACCCGCTCACTCCCCCGCTCCGCCCCCGCTCCGCCCCCGTCCACACGGCGTAATTGCGGGGCGTAATTACGTCCCGCAATTAAGCCGTGTGAACATAGCCTTATGGAAAGGCTTGTACTGCTTCTGGGTTTTGGACCTATTTCTGGTTTTGGTTTACAAATACTGCTGCAAAAGAAGTGTTAAAAAACACTGTGTTGACCCGGCCTAACACGTCACAACAGATATTTTGTTACTGACTATTCCACCTCTTTTGCACTTCTGATAGCTTTTTACAATGAAGACAAAGAAGTAGATAAACAGACACAGGTATGTGAGAGAGAACAAGAAACTTGTTCTTCAAGATCATCATGTTCAGCAAGATAAGGTAAAGGTGTAAGATACGGTATAGATATAAGATTTTATACAAGCTTAGATTAGGTAGAGGGCTAAAAATGTGATAAAAATAGGTATGGGTATAAGATTAAACATAGACATAAAAAAAATTTTAGTTTAAAAGGAATTAAAATATAAAAATAAGAAAAGGAAATAAGTTTGGGGCATGGGTTTAAAACATTGGCTTCAGCCATAAAAGGAGGTCCAAGTATAAAATTAGGTACAGGTATAAGATTAGTTATCCCATAGTGCTATACCCTCACTTACTTTAACTCTCCCCAAAAAATATTTATTGAATAATAAAAGAGTAGCAAGAATAACCAACAAGCTGCATTACCTGTTCTTGTTCTACATTTGGTTTTTAAAGGGAATTGGGGAGCCCTTTGGGGGTGGAGAAAGGGGAAAAATTAAAAATTTGAATGGGGGAAAAATTTGGTAAGGTCAGGGCATTTGGGCCCGAGGAAAAAAAAAGTCCCAATTTCTAAAAAATGTATGATGTTTGGGGGGTTAAAACAAGGCAAAAAGTCTTAATTTATGACCACTGCCAGGGGGGGGGGGGGGCCGGGCTCCCAAAGGGCCCAAAAAAAATTTCATGGTTTACTTTTAAAAGAGGCTTTAAATGCTAAAGCCCGGGAAAAGAAATTTTGCCTCAATAAAAATTAAATGGGGGGGGCCAAACATATGGAATATTACGTACATTTTTAGGCACCATGTAAAGAAGGACATACAAGTTTTTTAAAAGGGGGTTTGCAGAGGAGGGCGACCAAGTTAGTTTACGGAATGGGGGGTTTTTGGAAACAAACAGGTTTATCAACTTAGGTTTATTTCCCTTTAAATTTTATTTCCCATTTTTCAAATTTAAAAGGGGAAACAGTAACAAATTTTTTTTCCCAATGGTCTGTATAACCGGGGGGCCTGTAAAAAAGGGCCCAAAGGGGTCTTTCCCTAGTCTAGGGGAAAGAAGGTTTCACCAACATCACAGACAGAGATTCTTTACGTTAAAAAGGAGAGGAAAATAGGGAAAAACTCTTGGGAAACAAAGGTTGTGAGGGTTTGACGTCATTGAAAAGTAAGAAGGGTTTTAGTTGTTTTTTTAAAAAATTATTAAAATGACAGGTTAGGGTTTTTAAATTCCCTGGGGGGGTTCAAAAGTTATTCAGGGATTATTCTGATTGTTATATTTGGAGTCAGGAAGAAAATTTCCTCTTATATGGAACAATTGGCATCCAGGTTTTGCCTTCTTCTAGAGCAAAAACTGTGGGTTATATTTTTGGACTCAAGGGACCGGGGTTTTTTTTTCCAAACCCTTTAAATTTTTACTGTGTTACTGTGTTGTGCATGGTAGTCAAGAATGTCTGAGATGATTTTTTGAAGCAAAATATAATTGATGATTGTGTAAACATATAAGATTGTGACAGTGGCAGTGCTTGGACAGAAGTAAAGACAGAGGTATTAGTTCTTTTATTTTAAATGCGCATTTACTTAAAATTAAAAAAGAAAAAAAAGAATTTCGCCCAAACCCTTTTTAAAGGGGTTTTTTCACCAAAAAGGATTAGCTTTCAGCATGTTTGGGGCAGGTAATTTTAAGACTTTTTTTTTTAATTACATCAGTCTTTTGATTTTTTCCCTCGGCCATGGGGATAAGGGGAGATTTTTTTCTGGCCCTTTTAGTGCAAATAGGTTTCCCCTTTTTTTTTTTGTCCATAATTTTCCTTCCTGGGGTAGCAGAGGAAGAAGTAATGGCACCAAAGGGGGCAAGCTTAACCCCTCAGAGAAAAAGTGTGCAGTTTGGGTACCCTATTTTTGGGGGGTGTGAGGGTGCCATTAGTTATTTGAAAGTTTTTTTTTTACAAAATAGCACGAAGGCCCTTTGTTTACCTTCCCACTGGGGGAAAGTCTTAAATTTTCCAACCATTGAGATTAAATACGGCCCTTTTGGTTGTTTTTTTTTAATAAAAAATGGGGCCCCTGTGGGCTTTTTATTTTTCAAGAGTCGGGAAACTCTAACAAAAATTACTTTTTGTTTACATATAAGCAAATTTTTTTCCCCGTCTTCAAAACTCTTTTAGCTTTGTTTTAACCCTTTCACTTTGTATTTTCTCAAGGGTAGTTATAGAAAGCTAAAAAATGTAATTTCTTTCCAAGAAACCCCCTCAAACCTGACTTGGCAGAGTGACTGTAAAGGGTGCTTGTGACTCAGGAAACAGCATTGGGGAAAAAAACCCTTGGGGGGGTTTTTTTCCTGCAAAAGATTGGCTTCCAACATGTTTTGGGGCAAAAAATTGAAGACTTTTTCCCAAAAAATTAGTCTTTTAACCTTTTCCTTATTTAGGAGATAAAAAGGGGATTTTTTTGGTTTTAGGGGCACACAGGTTTTTCTGTTTAAATCCATATCCTTCATCTGTTTTGAGCGAGAGGGAGAGTGGGGAGGTCACCAAGGACAAAGGGGCTCACTCCAAGCAGGGGCCAAAATTTTCTCAACCAGATTGCCCTTTTTTTTTACAGTTAAGCACTTCCCCCCCCCAAACCCTTTTTAGCTTTTTTTTTGCTGAAGTTTAAGGGGTGACATTTTCCATTAAAGGGGGTTCCCTTTTTTTTGTTTTTTTTTTGCGCAAAAAAAAAATGTTGACCCCTTTCTTCTATATAAATTAACGTAGTAGAAACCCAAAAATAGGCACAATTTTTCGCCGGCACGACACATTTTGAATGCAAAAATAAAAGTTTAAAGAAACTAGCAAAGATTTGTTATTTGAATTTAAATTTTGGGTATGCGCTAGATTAGGGCCCTCAATTTTATTTTTAACAATATACCCGATTTTTGACATTTTAAATTTATTCGGTGCAAATTTTTTACTATTTAAAAGGAATTTAAAAATGGCGTGGGGCGCCCCTTTTCTGACATGTCACCCTAAAAAGCCTGCATTTGTCTTTGGGAAAAAACCCGCTTAGTTTTTAGGGGGGGGGCTAAAAAATACTAATCAATGCTATAAACCCCCCCATAAACCTTAAAAAAAAAAAGGCAGAGTGGAAAAAAAAGCTGCATGTTCTTTAAAAACTGCAAATTTTGAGGGAAAATCCCTTTAAGGGTTTCCCAAAAACCCATTTTAAGGCTTTTGGGGGACAATGACAAAAGGGAATTTTTTTTTCCAAAGACCTAAAAAAATGGGCCTCAAAAACTGTAAAAATAAGTGTAAACCTGTCTTTGTTCCCCATTTCAGCCAATTCCCCCAGGGGTTTCCCCTTTTTTTTAAATTTTTTTTTAAAAATAAAACTGGGAAAAAAAACTGAGCTTGGGGGGTTTTGGCTGCTTTTGGGCAACCAGGGCAGTTTTTAAAACTTTTTTTACAGTTTTTTTATACATTTTTTTTTATTTTTTCTGTACAGGGAAAAAGGGACAATACGGTTTTAACCCGTAGAAAAAGGCTTTTAGTAAATCTGAAAAATTAGGGGATGCTCACAAGGCTTAACTGCAGGGCGTTTCAGTACACCCCGCAATTACGCCCAGGGGGTTTAGGTCTCGGCAAGTACCCGCCGGCCCCAAAAACTTTCAATTTCTTTTGGGGCGTAAGAGCCGTGAATAAATAAAAGGCAAATTTTCTCCCCGCGCGAAAAAATACGAAACATATTGTGCGAGCAGGGGAGGGAGGGGGGTAATCCATATTTTTCCAAAGGAACTGTGGTTACCGTTTAAAGAAAAGGGGCCATTTCGCTTGTATTAGAGCGCCAAATACACTACAATTCGTGGCCCAAAAAACGTCCCAAAAAAAGCCGTGTGAACCCTAGCCCTTTCCCGTGACATAGGTGATGTTTATAATTATATGTCATGTGTTTGATAGATTTTTATCAAAAAAACCGTAAAAAAAAAACTGTGGGCATCTTTCATTTTCACTGTCCCCCAACCCCTTCGCCATCCCTAATGAACGCTTTACTGCGCATCCTTCATTAGCTCATGGGCCGTATTTCTCTACTTGTGTCTCGGCTTCCGCTTGTTTTCTCTCTCTTCCCTGCTATGATTTCTGTCACCAGTCTGTTCAGAGAGAGAGAGAGAGAAGAGAGAGGAGGTGCCTGTGTCACAATAAAAGTCCCATTTGTCTGTAGAAGTCTGGGATGCGCCCCGCCATTTCCCCCGGGGGTTGGGGAAATCCCGAGGGTGCTCAGCGTGGGGGCAAAAACAAGAGAAAGACAATAAAGGGGCAAGAAGACACCTGAGACGACCACGTAAAAATTTACCGGGGCAAATATGCTGCTTCCCTCCCTCCATTAAAGCAAAAATTTCATTTTAACCAGCACAAAGGGGGAAGGATAGAATATTTTTTTATGGGTATTTTCCAAAATATCCTTTTTTCATTATTATTAATTTCAGGGCACCAAGGGGCTCAGGTACGTAATATAAGACCAGAACAAATATGATAATAACACAAAATAACAAACTGATACAGAAAGAGATAGCACCCTGTCCAATCTACAATGGAGAAAAGGAAGACGGCAGGTGAGGGTACCATAAAGCAATGGGTTGCTATAAATTTATGTTTAACTCCCGTTAAAAAAGCCTAATTTGGGATACTGAAAACAAAGGGTAAGTTCAAAACAATGCTTGTTAAATTTTGTTTCATAGTTTTGTCAGGGCCCAAAAAAACATACATCCCTTCCCTTTTAGCCCCCCCTTTTCTAAAGTTTTGCTTAAAATTGGGTTTATAAAAAAAGTTAAATTTGTTAAAATTTTTTTTGGGAAAAGTTTTTTTATAAAAACCCAATAAAATTTTTTAACAATTTTTTTAAATGTGATTACATTGATTTTCAATTTAAAAAAAGTATCATGTTCAGGACATACTGTTTTTAAAATTTGTTTTTGCATTTTCTAAACGGAAACGTTCAAAAAATTGTATGTCCCAAATTCCCTTTATCTGTTTTTTTTGCATTGAAAAATCCCTAGAAATCCCATAGGGTAAGTTTTTGGGAGCCAAAAAAAGAACCAAAAAAATAACTCACTTTGGTGGTACTATTTGGATTTCCTCTAACGCTTTAAAAATTTTTTTCGTACTGTAAAAAAAGGGATCCAAGACCCTTGGGGAAAAAAACCCTTTAGGGGTAGTTACACGGGACGGGGTTTTTTCTGGTTTTTTAGACGGTTTTTTGGATTTTGGGAAAACCCCCTCGTAAACCGACCGCAACTACCCTCAAAACTTTAATAAAAATCCCAGCTGTAGTCCCACAACTCAGAATTTTTTGCCCGGGAAATCCGACGTCTTAAAAAATTAGGGGAAAATTTTTCATTCTTTACCGGTTTTTTGGGTGGAAAAAAATGAAATGTTCAATGAAAAAGGAAAAAGGCTGAAAACCCCAAACCACGGCCAGAAAACCTTTATCCTTTACATTAAAAAAAATTACAAAATACCAATTTTGGGTAAACCCCGGGATTTTGTCAGTGCCGTGGGGGCTTTTAGCCCTTTTTGGGAACAGGACTTAGATCTGTCAGACACTGAAAATTTTAAATTAGTTAAGGGACTAGTTACTAAGTTTTTTTTAAAAAATTAAAAAAAGGGGCCCTTTTAAAATTTTTTGGATTTTTTTACTTGTACCATCTTTTTTCTAATTTGGTCACTGTGACATTTTAACAAAAAAAAGGGCCAAAACCTTATAACATAGAGGAAAATGGCCTTTAAAACCCCCTTTCCGGCCCTATGGGTTATGAGTATGTCATAGTGGGGGCAAGCAGCTTTGTACGGGATCGCAGCGCAAACCTGCAACACAGCCCCGGTTTTTAAAGGGCCCAATTGCACCTAAAAAACCGGGGGCTTTCGCACATGGGGGGGGGCCGCCACCCCCCGCGTTTAACCCCCTTTTTGGGTTAGGGCGAAGATTTGCCCCGGGGTTTTAAATCAATGAGACTTTTTTCCCCAACCATTCCTCAAAACGATCGGGCCCCCCCGGTGAAAAACGCAGGGTCCCATCAAATTAACATGGGAACGGGGAAACCCGGGGAAAAGGGTTCCATCGGGGCCCTGTTTTTGATTTCCCCCCACTTCCGGGGTTTTAGGGCCCGAAAAAAAATTAAAAAAAAAAGTTACCCCATATTTTTTAAAAACCCCCAAACCGAAAAAGTCCGGGTCTATTAAAAAAAAAACATAAAATTTTTTCCTGTTTGGTGCTCACCGTTGGGAAGAAAAAAAAATCCAAAAGCCCCAAATTTCGTTTTTTTGGTTTATTTTCCCCGTGCGTTTAAAAAATTGGGGAAAAAAATTGAACAAAAAAAATTTTGCATATTCCCAAACTGGGTACGGGTTAAAAAATAAACCAGCCCCCAAAAAAAACCCCCCCACTCAGGCCCTGGTGTTTGTACAAAAAAAATTATTGGGAGAAAAAGTTTGGAAATTTTTTTAAAAGGGACCAAAAAATAACGGAAAAGTACTGTTTCATATTGCCGGGGTGTGTTTTCAATCGGGTTTTGAATACAGATAATTCCCTCGTAACGGGTTTCCCCGGGCACGAAGTGGGGTCCACGGGGCCACCGCAAGCGGGTGGTGTAACCCCGCCAGGGAAAAATTTTAAGAAGTTCCCCGGGAATTTAACCCGAAAACCCGCCGCAAAGCGGGATGGACTTGCTGCGGCGGGAGTCTACCAGGTCGTCCCCCCTGACGTGACTTGCTTCGGTGGCAGCCGAAGTATAGCGTGGTGCAAATCGTCAGCGGCTCGTGTCGGGGTCAGCAGGTGGTCAGGGCAGGCAGCTATGGTTCGAGGCCCGAGGACAGCAGGAGGTCAGGGAGGCGGCAGAGATAGTGGTCAGTAGACGGAACCCAAGGGTACGGTACACGTAGATCAGGACGAGACAAAAGGAACGCTTTCTCATTAGGCAAGGCATAGAGATCCGGCAAGGAGCGGGCGGAAGCGCCCAGGTGAAATAGAGGCAGTGCCGGCAATTACCCAATTACCGGCGCACTGCCCTTAAAATCTCACAGAGCCGGCGCGCGCGCCCCTTAGAGCACGGGGCCCCGCGCGCCGGACAGCAGGAGACTGCGGGGAGACAGGAGCGCGGCAGGGAAGGGAAGGCGCGCCGGGGGGCGAGTGCACCCGCCGCCCGAGACCCGGGCAGCGGCGGCACCCGTCCCGGGGACGGGGGCAGAACTGCGCCGGCGCCCGCAGGGGGGATCGCGGGCGCCGGACGCAACAGTACCCCCCCCCGGAGCCCGCCCCCGCGGCCGGGCCTGGAAAATCTCTGCGCAGTTCACGGTCCAAGATGTTGTCCTCCGGCTCCCACGATCTCTCCTCAGGACCAAACTCCCTCCAGTCGATCAGGAAATACCGCCTTCCCTTGATGGTCTTCATGTCTAGGATCTCATTGACCGCGAAGATGTTGGAGGCCTCCGCTTCAGAAGATGGAGGCTTGATCTTCTGGGAAAAACGGTTCAGGACCACCGGCTTCAGCAAGGAGACATGGAAAGAGTTGGGAATACGCATTGTGGGTGGGAGCCGGAGTTTGTAGGCAGCCGGGTTGATACGGGCGAGTACCTCAAATGGTCCTACGTACCGGGGCCCCAATTTGTACGAGGGGATCTTCAGCCGGATATATCTGGCAGATAGCCAGACTTTGTCGCCAGGCGAAAACACTGGGGAGGGTCTTCTATTCTTGTCCGCTTGGACCTTCATACGTGCGGATGCATGCTGCAGAGACAGGCGTGTCTGTCTCCAAATAGACACCATATCTTGGGCAAGAGTGTCCGCTGCCGGCACTTCTGATGATGGAGACAATGGTAATGGAGGGCGGGGATGCTGGCCATAGACGATGAAAAATTGGGGAGTTACCAGTGGATTCCGACTCCAGGGAGTTATATGAAAAACTCCGCCCAAAGAAGCAAGCTGGCCCAGTCATCCTTCGAGCCGAGACAAAATGTCGTAAATAGCCCTCCCAGAATTTGATTATCCTCTCCACTTGGCCGTTCGTCTGTGGGGGGTGGTTTATGCGGAAGAGAAATCTGGTACAACTGCAACCGAGAGCAGAAGGGCCCGCCAGAACCTTGACACAAACTGGACCCCCGATCCGAGACAATGTGGCTGCGGAAGCCCGTGTGGGAAGATGTTGAGAAAGTTTTTGGTGGGCCACTGGGGGGCAGAGGTAGCCCTGGCAAACGGGTGAAGTGCGCCATCTTCGAAAACGGTCCGCGACCACCAGAAGACCGGTTGCCAGAAGAGGGAGGCAGACCCGTGACGAAATCATTGCCACTTTGAGTCCAAGGGCCCTAGGGAGGGCAGCGGCGGGAGCAAACCCGCGGTCATGTGGCGAGGAGTCTTTTACGAGCAAAATGTAACGCAAGACTTCACGAAATCCTTGATGTCCCTTGCCAGCCGGGTCCACCAGTAGAAAAGAAGAGATTTGGAGGAAGGATTTGCTTTGCTCCTGGGTGACCAGCCACAAGAAGAACAGTGTCCCCATTTCAAAATTTCTCCTGCGGAGCGCGAAGGACATAGTTTTCCTGGGAGGAAACCTTACTGCAGATCTACCGGAGCCACCGAACCAGGCGTTCAGGGGAAATTTATATGCTGGGGCGTGCCCTCCTAAACCAAAACAAAGGAGAAAAGGGAGAGCGCATAGGCCCTGACGTTATTATCTTCTGGCCGAAAATGTATCTGGAAATTGAAGCGCGAGAAGAACAGGGACCACCTGGCTTGACGTGGGTTGAGGCGTTGGGCCGATTGAAGGTATTGAAGATTTTTGTGGTCGGAGAAAATGGTGATGGGGTAGTGAGCACCCTCCAGGAGATAACGCCACTCCTCTAGAGCCAGCTTGATCGCCAGCAACTCCCGGACTCCGATGGTGTAATTTCTCTCCGCAGGGGAGAACGTCTTGGAGAAGAAAGCACAGGTGCCCAAATCTTGCCTTTAGATCCCTTGCATAAGAATTGCGCCAGCCCCGACCGAGGAGGCGTCCACCTCCAGAAAGAATGGTCTCTCGGAATCCGGTCTGGTCAGGACGGGCGCAGAGGCGAAGGCTGCCTTAAGTTGAGCAAACGCCTTTTCGGCCTCTGGCGGCCACTGCCTTGGATTGGAGTTCTTCTTGGTAAGTGCAATGATAGGTGCCACCAAGGTAGAATAATGCAGGATAAACTGACGGTAATAGTTCGAGAAGCCTAGGAAGCGCTGTATAGCCGTGAGACCCACCGGCCGGGGCCACTGCAAGACAGCCGACGCTTGGCAGGATCCATCTGTAACCCGCCGGACCGAGATGACGTAACCAAGGAACGGAGGGCTGGTTGGTGGAAGAGACATTTCTCCAACTTAGCGTAGAGGTGGTTGGGGACGTAACCGCTCCAATACCCGGCGGACATGGGAGCGATGAGTCTCCACATCAGCAGAGAACCCCCGAATGTCGTCTAGGTAGACCACGACACACGTGTAAAGGAGAAACCCGGAAGATATCGTTTTACAAATTCCTGGAAGACTGCTGGGGCGTTGCACAAACCCAAGGGCATGACAAGATTTCAAAGTGTCCATCCCGTGTGTTAAAGCGTCTTCCACTCATCCCCTTCTCGATGCGGATGAGGTTGTAGGCCCCTCGCAGGTCGAATTTTGGAAGAAAATTCTTGCCCCGCGAAGCCGGTCGAAACAGTTTCCGTGATCAAACGGCAAGGGATAGCGGTTTTTCACCGTGATCTTGTTTAAGACCCCGATAGTCGATACCACGGCCGTAAAGAACCATCTTTTTTTCTGCACGAAGAAAAATCCTGCCCCAGCAGGGGAGGAGGACTTGGTATAAAGCCCTTCTGCAGGTTTCTCCCGAATATAGGTCGACATGGCCTGGGTCTATGGTACCGAGAGTGGGTAAACCCTGCCCCTAGGAGGACTGGCTCCCGGCAGTAGATGATAGGGCAGTCATAGGGCGATGAGGCGGAAGGACCTCGGGCCCGCTTCCCCGAAAGACGCCGCCCTAATCTGGTATTCCGTAGGCAATCCTGACAGAGGCCTGGAGGACGGTTTGGAAGGAACGGAGCGCACCGGGCAGGGTGCCACCAGACAAAAGTTCCAGCAGTTAGGTCCCCAAACGCACGACCTCGCCCCGGTCATCCAATTAAGCGTAGGGGCATGGCGCTGCAGCCACGGGAGCCCCAACAGGATCGCAGAGGATGACCGAGGCAGTACGTAGAGGGGACCTTCTCCTTATGCAAGGCGCCCAGTGGAGGGTCCCCGGCTTGGTCCTGTACCTGATGGCGTCTCCACGCAGCTCCCCTGTGACGGAGGCTATCACCCCCGGCTTCTCCAGACTTACCTCAGGAAGCTGGTAACGGGATACAAGGGCGGAGTTTTATAAAGTTCCGCGAAACCGGAGTCCAGAAAAGCAGGAGCCCGGAATACAAGACCCGAGTCGTCCTGATCTCCCGGCATAGTCAGGGTGGAAGGAAGATTTTTTCACCTAGGGATGCCTCTCCAACATAGCCTAGGTCGGGCGTTTCCCGGACGTTGGGGGCGAAGCGGACAGCCCCCTCGAAAATGACCGGACTGGCGCAGTTTCAGACATAGCTTTTGTGCGCGCCGACGGGATAAAATTTCCCGCTCGGAAATGTGGACTTGATCCCACCTGCATGGGTTCCTCCTCAGATGGTAAGCGGAAAGCGGCAGGGAGGTCTCTGGAAACACCGGAGGGCCCGGCGTGGCAGACGCGGGGGGTCGCGCCAGGGGCGCGATCTTGGCGGAGCTCTTCTTGCCTCTCTGTGAAGCGCACGTCAATGCGTGTAGCCAGGTGGAATTTAAATCGCCAGAGGAAAGGGAACTCTCTTGCGGCAAGGGCGTCCTTGATGCTGCTGGAAAGGCCTTTCTTAAAGGTGGCGCGCAGGGCAGCATCGTTTTAAGACAGCTCTGATGCCAGGGTGGCGAAACTGCATGCGTACTCTCCGACTGAATTGTCGCCCTGGCGTAGGTTCAAGAGTGCCGTCTCTGCGGAAGAGGCTCGAGCTGGTTCCTCGAAGACACTGCGGAATTCAGCGAGGAAGGCCTGCAGATCCGCAGTCACAGATCGTCCTGTCCCATAGAGGCGTAGCCAGGCCAGGGCCCTTTCCCGGACAACAGGCTGACCACAACGCCACCTTGGAACGTTCTGACAAGAATTGGTCCCCCATCAACTCGATGTGATGGTGCACTAGGGTGAGGAAACCCCTGCAGAGCTTGGGATCACCGTCAAATTTGCAGGCCCGCGGGCAAACGGGCTTGGGTCCCAACGGAGCCCGTTTGGGGCCGCCGGAGCGGGAGCGGCCACAGGAGGAGGTGGAGGTTGTGGGTGGGCGGTGACGAGCTGCTGCACCATGGCGGGTCAAACTGTTCCAGCTGTTGTCCCTGCTGGGCAAGTTGCTGAGCTGTCGGGACACCACGCGAGAAAGATCCCCCACACTGGGCAGGTGTGTTCTTGGCGGATCCATGGCCCGGGTCTTACTGTAACGGTTCCGGACACGGAAGTGGATCCACTGGACCACCGCAAGCGATGGGTGTAAGCCACGCCAGGGAAGGAATCTAAGTAGGTCCCGGTATTCACCAGGCCCCCGCAAAAGCGGGATGGATTGCTGCGGCGGGGTCTACCAGGTCGTCCCCCTGCGTGACTTGTTGCGGTGGCAGCCGAAGTATTGCGTGGTGCAAAATCGTCAGGCAGGCTCGTAGTCGGGTCAGGCAGGTGGTCAGGGCAGGCAGCTATGGTTCGAGGTCGAGGAAAAGGCGGAGGTCAGGGCAGGCGGCAGAGATACGTGGTCAGTAGACGGAAGCAAGGGTACGGTACACGGTTGATCAGACGAGAACAAAAGGAACGCTTTCTCATTAGGCAAGGCACTAAAGATTCGGCAAGGAGCGGGCGGAAGCGCCCAGGTGAAATAGAGGCAGTGCCCCCGGGAATTTTCCCAATTACCGGCGCACTGCCTCTTTAAATCTCACAGAGCCGGCGCGCGCGCGCCGTAGAGCCCGGGGACGCGCGCGCCGGACAGCAGGAGACTGCAGGGAGACAGGAGCGCGGCTAGGTAAGTGAAGGCGCGCCGGGGGGCGAGTGCACCCGCCGCCCGAGACCCGGGCAGCGGCGGCACCCGTCCCGGGGACGGGGGCAGAACTGCGCCGGCGCCCGCAGGGGGGATCGCGGGCGCCGGACGCAACAACATCATTTTTACGCCGTAAAAAAACAAAACTCCTGCAAATATGGCGCAAGTTTTTTTCACAAATTTGAAATTAGAAAGTACATCTTTTCTCGCAAAATAAAACCCCTCATATGTCTATGTAGGTGGAAAATTTAATAAGCTATGGCTTTCAGAAGGTGAGGAGGAAAAAAAAATCAGAGCAATATCATTATGACTGTCCGTCAGAAAGGGGTTAAAAACCTATTTACGCAATGTGACTGCTTTTATGACTTTTTTTCTAAAATTACAATGGGACACATTTATCAATACTGTCTAACTCTTAGGCATTGTAAGGCTATGTTCACACGGCTTATTTGCGGGACGTAATTACGCCCCCCCAATTACGCCGTGTGGACGGGGGCGGGGCGGGAGCGGGGGAGTGAGCGGGGGGCCGGCACTTCGCCGGCCCATAGACAAACACTGCTAGTGGCGCGTATACGCCGCTAGTAATTCACATGAGGAGACGTAATCCATAGTTCTCTATTAGAACTGTGAATTACCGTACTGAATGGGCCGTTTTCGGCCCGTAATTGGCGCACTTCGGCGCGTAATTACGGACCGAAATACGGCCCATTTTAAGCCGTGTGAACATGGCCTAAGGGCTTGTTCACACGGAGTTTACACTCCGTGTTACAAGCGCTTTTAAGATTGACAATCAATTCTTTTCAAGACGGAGCCGAGCTGCGCTTTTGAAACACGCAGCGGCGATCCCGCATCTGAACGCCACTGCGTGTTCGTCATAGACAGCAGTGATGATCTCACTGCTAATTGTTTAGATCCGTCTTGGGGGCCGACGGTGCGGACCCCAAGATGGGTCCTAAAAGCGCTTGTAACACGGATTGTAAACTCCGTGTGAACAAGCCCTAAAGTTAGACTTCAGAGTCTTAGAATGCGCCACATTTATCATAGTGTTGATATAAATCCTGCGGAGGTTAGAACTGTATAGCCTAACATTAGCTTATTTTATGCCACTAACTGTGGCAAAATCTAGGTGCATTTTTGGCGCACACTAAGCCGTGCCCATTTCCCCTCAAACCACGCCCCCTTTTAACCAAAACCACGCTCTGTTTGTAAGGCAAGTTGCAGAAGCGTCTAAAATGCATTATAAATGGTCTAAAGCATGAAGCAAATTATTTTTGGTGCAAATTGTGCCAGAAATCTGGCACAAATGTTTTCATGACTTTGCCTTAGTGTCTTCTGTTGCTTTCATAGTTTAAAGGAGAAATAATAGAGTACACAATGTGGTTTTCTATGGAAGAAGCTCTAAGAACATTTCCTAGAATTTCTTGTTACCTCCCAAACACAACCGAGATGGGCCAACGATTCGGTGTCCTCGCCATCCACCATTTTCCGGTCTTCTATCAAATGGGACATCACTGCTGCAGCTACAGACATCTCCACTTAGAGCACTTACTTATGAACATTGATTCAGTGTGAACGTACCACGAAACAAATCGGGGCAGCTCATGGCAGCCCCATTCGACAACATAGCGGAAGATATCAGAAGACCAGCAGACAGAGAGGACAGCGCATTGTTGGATTTTAGGCGAGACGATAGATGAGTATAAGTTTTTTTTTATTCTCATACATCAGCAGCATGCTATTTTTTTTTAAATACCTGGACACTACTTTAAAATGTGACATTCGTGAGAAAAGAAGCAATCACAGCAAATAAATCATCTTGCTCTTTAGGCTATGTCAACGGCTTAATTGCGGGAGAATTACCCCCCATTACCCGTGGGGGATGGGGGCGGGGCGGGAGGGGGGGGAGTAAGCAGGGGGCCGGCACTTCCCCGGGCCCATAGAAAATCAGCTAGGCCGTATTCCCCGCTGAAAGTGAATGTGAATTATCCCCCCGCCGGGGGCTTCCCCCGGGCGGGGAAGGAGACGTAATCCAAGTTCTCTGGCCCGTTTTCGGCCCGAAATTGGGATTTTGGGCTAATTACAGCCCCGAAAACGGCCCATTTTAAGCCGTGTAAACATGCCTTTGTGTTGGAAAACTTGCTTAAACCCATTTAAGGCCCCGCTAGTATTGTATATGCACAGGTGCTCATATTCTATGAACTGACCACCTTGTCACAGTACGCTATTTTCCTTTTCCATTTTTTTTGCTTCTCCCCCCTCTGCTTTTTATCTTTGTTTTATATTGATCGAGTGTTTGTCTTTTTTTAGGTTTTATGCCGGGTTGTTGCTAGCGTCCTGAAACATCCGGGGCCTATGTGTTATGTTCTGCTCATTAGGGCTGGCTTCACACAGCTTTTTTCACACCACATTGTGAACTGCATGACTTTTTTCGGGAAAAAAAAAAATTCTTTTCCCTGTCACTAATTTTAACGTATTTCACATAGATTTGTCCACTCCTCAGCAGTCACTGTACAATGAAAACAATGCGACAAATTTTTTTTCCCAAAAGCGCTCACCGATATATAAACGTGTAATCCCTTATAAATAACAGTCACCAAAAATACACCTATAATGGAGCAAAAATCCCATACAATGTTGTGACAAAAAAAACCTCCAACTTTTCCAAGCCCCAAAACTATTCTACTTAAGAGTAAAAATAATATGCCAGACCATGACAAAACGCGACCCCAAAATTTGACTATCATTGTACACGGATTTGAAGCGATAGATTGCCAAACAGGGCCCGATAGTGGTGTTTATAGATGTGGTGCCGCAGAAATAAATGATTACACTGCAGTTACATTTTTAGTAATTAAGGAGACATCTTTTTGATCGGATATTCCCTTTTTTTCCTTTCTCAACCCGGGGCCCGATCCCATGATGATTTCTACCCCAAAACTCGTCTCTGCAGAATTGTACGAAATTAAAATTTAAAACATGAAAAAGTAAAATTGGGTCCCCAAAAAAAACTCCATCCATTTTTTTGTAGATGGAACAATAAAAACATTATGGTTCTTGGAAGCCAGGGTGTTAAAGACAAATACGATGTAAACAAAAATCACTGAGGTAGGAAGGTGTTAAGATGCCAGTCATTGATATCTGTAGATCACTGCCAGCACTCTCCTCATTTAGAGCTTCTGTGTGCTGAAGTCCAATATAAAATCTTAAGGACTAGATATGTCCAACAACATGAACAATTTTTTTCCATGGAATTTTGTTCGTACAACAGGTAATCTTATAATTGCCCTACATTTACTGTTCTCTGAGAAAGGAAACAACACAAGGTATGTCTACACTGCATGGGAAAAAAAAGACCTGAAAAAAGAATTACTAAAAAAGTTTATGAAAACTGAGTTTTCTGTCAACTGCCTTCAAAAGCAGCTTAAAAACGGCCGTTTTTTTGGGGTATTTTGAAAAGTTTTTTGAAGCGTCTTTTCTCTGCTTTTTAATGGATGCAAAATTAAGCCATTGGATGAAAAACACCTACAGGTGGAGTTAACTGTAAATAGTCATTCCCTTTTGATCACTGAGCCATTGTGGCACTTGTCCTTTGTGTCTCTACTTTTTTTAAAAATTTTTCACCGATTCTTGCACAAAATCCACAAAATACCACATTATCTTTGCATACAGCAAGATAAACTTTATTAGCATCAAAATTTTTGAAAAAAGGATTTTAGCCCAAAATCCCCAAAAACGCATTATTGCGCCAAATTCCCTTAAAAAAACCATATTTTTTAGTGTCAGAACGAGATCACTTTATTGCGCCCAAAATCTGTAAAAAAAATTATTTTTGTGCCCAAAAACGTAAAAAACCCCGGTTTTGCGCCAAAATCCGAACCCCCCCCGTTTTTTGGCTCAGAGGCGAGAAAACTTATTTGCAGCAAAATCTTTAAAAAAAAATTTTTATGTGCCAAAAAATGTAAAATAAAGGGTTTTTGCCCAAAAACCTAAAAAAAGTATTTTTGGCGTCAGGGGCGAGATAGCTTCTGGCCAAAAAATCTGTAAATAAAATTTAAATGCCAAAAAACGTAAAAAAACGGATTCTTCGGCAAAATCCCTAGGAAAAACTTTTTTTTGGGGGCAGAGGCGAAAAGCGTTATTAGCGCCAAATCTGTAAAAAAAAAATTATTTTAGTGCCAAAAATCATAAAAAAAACGGATTCTTGCGCCAAAATCCGTAAAAAAACGTATTTTTGGCGTAGGAGGCGAGATAACATTATTAGCGCCAAAATCTGTAAAAAAAAATTATTTTAGTGCCAAAAAACTTAAAAAAAACCGGATTCTTGCGCCAAAATCGGTAAAAAAAACGTATTTTTGGTGTCAGAGGCGAGATAATGTTATTAGCGGCAAAATCTGTAACAAAAATTATTTTAGTGGCAAAAAACGTAAAAAAACGGATTCTTGCGCCAAAATCCTTTAAAAAAAATTATTTTGGCATCAGAAGCGAGATAACGTTATTAGCGCCAAAATCTGTGAAAAAAAATATTTTAGTGCCAAAAAACTTAAATAAACGGATTCTTGCGGCAAAATCCGTAAAAAAAACGTATTTTTGGCTTCAGAGGCGAGATAACGTTATTAGCGCCAAAATCTGGAAAAAAAATATTTTAGTGTCAAAAAACGTAAAAAAACGGATTCTTGCACCAAAATCCGTAAAAAAAGTATTTTTGGTGTCAGAGGCGAAATATCGTTATTAGCGCCAAAATCTGTAAAAAAAATTATTTTAGTGCCAAAAAACGTAAAAAAAACGGATTCTTGTGCCAAAATCTGTAAAAAACGTATTTTCAGCGTCAGTAGCAAGATAACTTTATTAGCGCCAAAATATGTTTTAGAAAAGGATTTTAGCATCAAAATCTGTAAAAAAAACGGATTCTGATGCCAAAATCTGTAAAAAAAAACTTATTTTTAGCGAAAAAAATATGAGTTGCGCAAAAATCGTTAGCAACCAAAGCATGATCATTTTATTACAAAAGGTACAGACAAGGACACATCAGACACTTGTGTGTAAATTTGATAAGGATTAACCTTTGTTACCGCCCATTCTAGGTGGGACTTGGGTCTCTTGGAGGGTTTTCATTGAAAAATCACGGCAAAAAACGCCGTGAAAACGCGCCAAAAGACGTCCAGCGCTTTCCATAGACTCCTGTAGTAAATTTTCTGCCCTGTTCTGGCGTTTTTTAGAGCATGTTTGCAAAAAAACGACAGTAAAAAAAAATGAGCAGAAAATAGAAGACAGCAGGAGGGTTTTACAATAGAGTCCCATGGGAGATGATTACAGTCGTTTTTCCAGCATTTTAGAAAGCGAAAAACGCTGGGAAAAAAATGATGTTTTTATGTGCAGTGAGACAGAGCTAAAAGTGTTTTTTTTTGACAGCAAGAATAACATAGTCTGCAAAGCTATTTTTATATCTATATACATAAATAATTTTTATGTAAATATATAATTTTTATTGCTAATTTTCACAAATGAAAAAGAAACAAACAGACATTGCAGTCGGCTTGGAGTCCAAATTGCAATAGCTTGCGGCCTACCAGAATATACGGCATCAGAATAATGACATCACGTTGCTTGCGCAGGGAGGAGGCACATGACATACACTGCCTGGCGGTACTGAAAACCAGAGTTTTTTTCACAGGGAATGGGAGTATTTCTTTTATTTATTTTTATCCGCAATGTCCTAACTACTGGGGGGACCTATATACCTATCTACATACTGGGGATTTATAGACCTACCAACTTACTGGGGGATCTATAGACCTACCAACCCACTGGGGGGCCCCATATACCTATCTACATACTGGGGATTTATAGACCTACCAACCTACTGGGCGTCTATAGACCTACCAACCCTCTGGGGAGAATTATATATCTATCAACCTATTTGGAGGACCTGTATACTTACCAAACTACTGGGAGATCTATATACCTAACAAACTACTGGGAGATTATAAAACCTAACCAAAATACTGGCGGACCTAACCACTTCAACTTACAAATGTTGGGGCCTAACACCACTAACTTACTGGGGTTCTATATGCCTATTAACCTACTGGGGGCCCTTTATACTTACCTACCCATTGCACTTACATACCTACCTACTGGAGGAACCTATACTAAAGGATCTATATAATTACCTAAGTATGTATGTATGTATATATATTTTTAATTATATTTTATATATATATTATATATAGATATTATATTTCTACCTAAACTACTAAGTGGAAGTATAAACCTACAGTATTTCTCAAGAGTAAGTACACATTTTTATAAATATTGTATTATTTCTTTACAAGGGACAACACTGAAGATATGGCACTTTGATACAACATAAAGTAATGAGTGTACAGCTTGTATAACAGTGTAAATTTGGTGTGCCCTCAAAATAACTCAACACACAGTCAATATCAAGTTACCTTGCTTCTTTGGGGAGGGTGGGGGGGGCATATCTCCCTATAGTTGGGGACAATGTAAGCTACCTACAGGGGCCATATATATATATATCTGTCTACCTACTGGGGAACTATATACCTACCTACCTAATAGGGGCCTTTATTGGAATGATGGGTGACTTCTTGTCCTTCATGGCAGGCACCCAGCTTTTCTATCATAGGAAAGTGGTTTGCTGTGGGGGATGAAGTATCACTATGCTTTCCTATATAGGCTGACAATAAGTAGGGAGCTATATAGTCAAACCCTTCCCCCCAGCAGGTAGGTAGGTTATAGTTGCTGGAAAATTGAGGATTCTAAAACATTTGTGTGGTAAATTTTGCAGAAAAGAGTCATGGCTAGGGAAAGTCATCATGGCAGTCTGGACTGAATGGAAAACAAAAAGGAAAGTGAATGACTCCCATCAGTGAAGATGAGATTCACGTGAGTCATGGGATGTAACTGCATTGTAATCACTTATATGTCTGCGGAGTGCCTGTGTTAGTCACGTGTTGGTTGCATTTGCTCATGGTCTGGCATGCTGTTCTTTTGGTCTTACCATGAGGTAAAATCCCCTGCATTGGTCGCTCATAGCTAGCTGTGAAC
The DNA here is from genome assembly GCA_025379985.1 of Phyllomedusa bahiana. NCBI lineage: Eukaryota > Metazoa > Chordata > Amphibia > Anura > Hylidae > Phyllomedusa > Phyllomedusa bahiana. The sequence continues at coordinate 33,588 of JAODAL010004251.1, read as the reverse complement.
CAACTGTGCATGTGAATGAGGAGGGCGGCGCATGCCGGTGTCCTCTCCATTTGGCTCCTCATTCATGTTCGGCTCAAAGCTAGCTATAAGTGGCAAGTGCAGGGAATTTTACCTCATGGTGAAACCCCTTTAACTCCTTCCCGACATAGGGCGTATGGAATACGCCCTAGCGGGAAGTGACTTCCCGCAAATGGACGTATCCATACGCCCTTGGCGGACGCGGCGGGCTGCGGGCGAGCCACGTGCGATCGAACATGGGACCGGCAGTAAATTACCGCTGGCCGCATGCCGTATCACCCCCGGCCCGGAAGTGGGCTCCGGCCGGGGTGATTTCCTCGCTTTCATTACTGCAGCCTGTCAGGGGATGCATAAATAAAGCCGCAGGCAGGAGGAGTGAGCTCCTCCTGCCTGCTCCGTCGGCTGCCGCACTGTAGGGGCGGCACCGATCCCCTTTTCTGAGGGATCCGGGAAGTGAACGGCACTTTCCGGGATCATCTGTGACGTCACCATGCCCGCAATGCATTGTGGGCTGGTGACAGGCGTTGTCATGGCGACCAGTACACAGTAGAGTACTGTGCACTGGCCTGCCTTCAAAACAATCTGATGATTGCTGTTAGAATATGGAAAAGTGAAAAAGTAAAAAAAAGTGAAAAAAAAAGTAAAACACAAACACAAAAAATAAAAAAAAAAACACGTACACTCCCCTTTTTCCCCTTACAAACGGCAATTGCCCCAAAAAAGATCAAAAATAAATAAAGTTACCCATATTTGGTATCGCCGAGTGCGTAACGACCTGCCTATAAATCTTCACGTTAATTAATCCGTACGGTGAACGCCGTAAAAAAAAAAAAAACAGTCACAGAATTGTGATTTTTGTACATCTACAGCACATAAAATGGAAAAAAAGCGATCCAAAAAACTCATATAGACGCCAAGTTGTTTCCAATTAAAAAATTCAGTTCATCCGCAAAAAAAAGTCAATACAGTCTCTGTATACAGAAAAAATAAAAAGTTATGGCTCTCAGAAAACAGCTATGCATAAATATTTTAACACAATAAAAAACACTTCAAAATTTAAAAAAACTGTATAAAAAGGGTATCGCCGTAATCGGGATTGACCCAGAGAGTAAAGCTAATGGTCATGGATACTGCACGGTGAGCGCTGTTAAAAATAAAAATAAAAAAAAACTACTAGGATTGCAGTATTTTTTTCACCCTGCCTTCCAAAAAACGATTAAAACTTTATCAAAAAGTCCCGTCCCCCCAAATATTATCCAAAAAAACATAACTCTTCCGCAAAAAACAACCCCTAAATAGTCCGTATCAGAAAAATAAAAGTTATGGCTCTCAGACTATGGCGATGCAAAAAACGTGTTTTCCTTTTTGAATAAAGTGTTTTTTTGTGTAAAAGCAGTAAAACATAAAAAAATATACAAATTGGGGGATCGCTGTAATCGTTTAAAACCCGCTGAGTAATACTAGTATGTCAGTTATACTGCCACGGTGACGCTGTTAAAAAATACAAATAAAAAACACTACCAGGAATGCTGTATTTTGTTCAAAATGCCTCACAAAAACCTTAATAAAAAGTGATCAAAGCAGCATATGCCCCCATAATGGTACTAATAAAAACATCAACTCATCCCACAAAAAACAAGCCCAGAATCAGCTTCCCTATACAGAAAACTGAAAAGTTATGGCTTCAGACAGAACAACATTAAAAACGCAATATTTTATAGACCTATTTCTATTGTGTAAAATAATTAAAACATAAAAAACTTATAAAAAACTATACCTTTTCAATTGTACCCACCCCCATAGTAAAGATTCCTGTCATTTATACTGCACGGCGAACGCTGTAAAATTGAAGCCCAAAAACAATGACAGAATTGCGTTTCCCTCATTTTCTAGCCCAATGCAAAAAAACAACAACTTTGTAACACCTGTGCACCAAAATGTACAATACACCCTAGATGAGTTCTATGAGGTTGCTGAAATCCAAAATGGGTTGACTTCTGGAGGTTTCACCTGTTCTGGTACTTGGGGGCTTTTTTAAATGCGACATGGACCCACCAAAATCTGCATTCCAAAAGCCAAATAGCGCTCCCTCCCTTATACCCCCTGCATGGCCCAAACAGCAGATTCACCCACATGTAGGGTATTGCGAACTTGGAAGAAATTGCGTAACAAGGTTTTTTGGGTGCTTTTTTTTCCAGGATTCCTTGTAAAAATTTTAAACATTTTCAGCTTAAAATTTCAGATTATTGGAAATTTTTTTTTTTTTAAAATTTTCACAGCCTAACCTAAAAAATTTTGTGACACACCTGTGGGTCGATATGCTCACTTACACCCTGGATATATTCCTTAAGGGTGTAGTTTCCAATATGGGGTATTTTTAGGGGAGTTTTTTTAAGTTTTGAAAACCCTTTGGGTGTCCGCAACCTGAAATGGCCCTAAGTAAAATTGGTAATGAAAATGAGACCCCAGAGTCCGGTAGGTGTCCTCCTATTCTGGGGCTTGTGGTTTAGCCAAATAATGCACTAGGGCCAATATGGGATATCTCTGAAAAGGCAGAAAACTGGGGAATCAATATTAAATTGTATTTCCTGATCACATTTACCGTATTCTTGTGAAAAAATGTGTAAAAATTGAAAATCTGCAAAAAAGTGAAATTTTTTAAATTTCCTTCCCCTTTGCTTTAATCCTGTGAAACAACCCAATGGGTTAATAAACTTCCTAAATGCGGTTTTGAATACTTTAAGGGTGTAGTTTCTTAGATGATGTCATTTATGGGGGTATCTAACATACAGGCCAATAAAAATCACGTTAGAAATGGACTGGTTCTCTAAAAAATGTATATTGCAAATTTTGTTGAAAATTTGAAAATTACTACTACATTTCTAAGCCCCCTAATGTCGTAAAAAAAAAAAAAAGACATTTAAAAAAATGATGCCAAACTACAGCAGACATAGGGTAGACGCTAGTTATAAACTAATTTGAGTGGAATAACTATCTGTCTTACATGCAGAAATTTTTGAAGTTTTTCAAATTTTTCAAGATTTTTTTATATTTTTCACAAATAAACAAGCATTTTTTGGACCAAAATTTCTTACTATCTAAAAGCACAATGTGTCAGGAGAAAACAATCTCTGAATCACATGGATAGGTTAAAGTGTCAAAAAGTTATTCTCACATAAAGTGACACATGACATTTAAAAAATGGGGCTCTGTCAGAGAGGCCAAAACTGGCTCCGGCGGTAAGGGGTTAAGTAGTAATACTGGGTCTTGGTATTGTGAGATTTTTTTAGCAAATATAATGCATATTGTATATGTGCTACATATATAAGGGTATTATTTGGTAACTGTATGTGTTATTCATAAGGTATTACACTATCAAACACAGATAAGCGCTTTTGAAAAAGCTAATTTTTCAGCACTGATTTTCAATGTACAGTGTACTGCTGAGGTGAAGGACAGGATCTGTGTGGAATACGTGGAAAATTAGTGAAAGGAGCACACATTTTGTTTCCATAAAATGTTGTAGTTCACGATGTGGTGTGAAGAATGCTGTGTGAACCCAGTCCTAATGAGCAAAATGTAAGACAGAGGACCTGGGTCCTAGATGATTTAGGACCTTAGCAATGCTCCTGACCCTAATTAATTCTGGTGGTCTACATCTCATGTGAAGGCATCAACTCCCTTTCTAGGACTAATGGCATTGAAGAGCAAGAAGTTTAGTCTATGTTATATATACTCACCTATGATCTCCTTTTCAGTTCACCCCCTTTTTCCTGACAACCTTTTTCCTGCTTTTTCCTGCTTTGGGAACAGACTATTTAGATTTATAGATATAGTGGATCACAAGTCATGGAGAGTTCTTCTGTTTGACCTTTAAAACTACAACTAATATATTTGCTACTGTTTCTCTTATGTTCATATTTGTCCCTAATGTTCATTGAACCATTCAAGAAAAGGTAAGTTTGAGTCAAACACCTCGATTTTCTCGAACTCAAACCGAACCGAACATTTTACTGTTCGTTCAAGTAAATGTTCACGTTCGAGGGGGATTCAACACGAACATCGGCATTGCCAGGCTGTTGGCCTTGGAAATGTTGCCTTTCCACCTGGTAGACACAGATGGGTTCCGCTTCGTCATGGCCCTGGCATGCCTCCAATATCAAATGCCGAGCAGGCATTTCTTCACCAGAAAAACTGTCTCTGCCCTGGCCCGCCACATTGCAGAAAAGATCTCCAGTGTGTTGGCTGCACCTGTGTCCACCAAAGTCCATCTACAGACACATGGACTTGTAAGCACGGTCAAGGCTGTTACATCTCATGGACTGCTCACTGGGTGAGTTTGGTGGATGACAGTGCCTCTGGTGATGGGTCTCGGCCGATACTCTTCAACACTGCTGGGATGGTGCAGAAGCTTTTGGGTGCCCTCAGGATGCAGGGCCCCATTGCAGCTGCTACCGCTGCACCTCCTATAGCTATGTCCCTGCTTGCAAGCTGTCCTCATTTTTTCAGTTAGCCATTGAAAGGAATGAAGTATTTTAGTCTCTCATTTTTTTTTCTGTCACTCTTAGGGGCCGTTCACATGGCTTATTTCGGCGCGGATTGGCGCCGGATTTGCGCTGCAGTACGGCGCCAATCCGTCGCAGTAATTACGGTAATCACCGTTCTCATAGAGAACAGTGGATTCCGTCGCTCCTCTCCGCTCGGCGAATCCGCCGGGCGGGGGGGAAAGTGACATGCACTTTAAATCCAGGGGGCAATACGCGCCATGGATAATGAATGTCTATGGGGCCGGCGGGCAGCCCCCCGCCCGTTATTCAAGCCGGAATTGTGGGGAGCGCAAATCCGGCTCGCAATTCCGGCTTGAATAAGCCGTGTGAACCAGGGCTTAGAGCCAAATTTTCTTCACTAAGTTGTTCCATGTATCTGGTTTTCTGTTATGGATGGTAATTACAGCTTCTCCTCACCTGTATAGGTATAAAAATTAACCTGAACATCTTCTCCCATTGATTTTAATGGAGTTCGAATCGAAACTTGAACATTTTACTGTTCGCTCATCACTAATCTATACCTACTAGATCTGAAAGGTTCTATAAAGTTGGGCCCTCTACGACAGGCCTCATATCTGATATTTACCTAATAGTGATAGATTTAATACCAGATACTCTGGTATGGTACTCATTTATGGATAGGTGGTAATTATGTTTGACCACATCACTCCCTATGTAGACCTGGCAAATTGTATGGTGAAGAGCAACTAAAACTTCTTGATGTACTACCTATAGAGAAAAGCAGTAGGAACTGTTAATGTTTTGGTATCATACCCCTCTTTGTTTTCCAAGTTAAACTTAGGCATTCCTGATGTTTGTTGATGATGTAACTCCAATAGGGTAAGTCTACCACACATATCCCGGGGCTGTCCTCAAATTCAGCCTTTCTGGGCTGTGGTACATTTTTGAAAACTTAGATGTACATACGCCTTTAGGCCCTCCTATTTTTCTTTTGACTATAGCCCATTGCCAGAAACACTTTTAAGCCACTCCTACATTTGCCTCCTGGTGCCAGATGTCTAACTGCAATATTCCTGGAGGAAAAGAGTCTCCCCTTCTCTTCTTGATCTCCACCAGCGTATCAAGGAGTTGAGGAGTATGGAATACGTAACAGCGACTCTAAAAACTCTGTGGATCGCTTTGACGTGATCGGTTTGGGGGACTTATACTGTATTGAGAATGATGTATACGATTTTTTTCTCCCCTCTTTCCATTCAGAGTCTCTAGTATGTTAAATAGATTGTGTGGCTCTACTGAAACCTTTCTTTTCATTCTCCCCTTATGTGTCTTGTCTGGTGTAATATTGTCTTTGTCTACTTGTTTGAATTTATGTATGTTCCTGTGTTAATTTTTAAGATACTAGATTTGATATACTGTTGTTTTGGTATATCTCAATGCAGAAAGTCCCTTGTTTGGATCCCATGTTAGTATGATCCTTCATGATCCTATTTGATATACTATCTTTGCTGTGATTTTTTATTATCATCAATTTTTTTAAATATTTGGTTTCTATAGGTTATATCGCCTTTATTATATAATATAGACATCCTGGCACTCCAAGGACATTTTCGGGATCATTTGAGTTGTAAGCCTATTTGGTTATGATACATATACAGAATTCTTATTATCCTTACAATTAGAGAGGGGTAGGGGTTTTTAGGGAGAGACAAGAATTGGTGGGGCCGCCCCTTTAGGGGCAATTACTCTGCATTAGTATATAATCATTGTAAGGGTTTCTATAGGTTATATTGCCTTTATTATCTAATGTAGACATCCTGGCACTCCAAGGACATGTTCGGGATCATTTGAACCGTAAGTAATTTAAATACTAGTACCCTACATGCATGTGTGTCCCCTCTGCTTACTTTGAGATACTTATTTGAGTGTTATCCCATTGTTTTGTATCTGTTTGGTGCCTAGTAGGGGGTTATCATATTGTTAAATATATATTAATTAAAGGTTGTATTTTAAAGAGAGCTTCAATAAAAAAAACTAACATTTAACTGTACATAAAATCTAAAATGATAAAAGTAATGCACACTATTCAACACATAAATGCATGAGATATTTCCCACAATCAAAATAACCACACAACCATATATGCCCATGCTCTGTTTTTCCGCCAATGGTTCTACTTAGTTGGAGTACCTGCTCCGAAAAGAGTGACCCAACCTCAACCCTGTCCCTCTTATTCCCTAATAATATCTTATAATCAACAATCAATTATGTGACCAGCATCCAGTACTGAATGTAACAGTTTCAGGACAAATTCAGGGACTATATAGGCATAAATATAGTCCAGCAGCTCACGACCGAGCCAGATAAACAAGAAAGAAAAAATAGATTCCTCCAAATCCCTGTTCTTTTTCCTGTTACTTTCCCGACACGTTTACCTAGCATTGATCATCAGTGAAGAGTAAAAATACCTATATACATGAAAAAGAGCCATCTCCATGATGTCCCCCAGACAGGGCTGTCTTATCTATTGGGACCATGAGGCAGTTAACCATGGGCCTCACGATCATAGGGTCGCCCAGGTGGTTGTAGGTGACATTTGTTCCTCTCACAGCAGTGTCATTTGGTACCATCTGCGACCGAAAAAACTTTAGACGTCGGCACAAAGCAGGGAGGTAACGTTGGGAAACGGGGCCGCACAACAATTAATACGAGGGATGTAATGGCTGCTTAGCCCATCCCTATGCCATATTTCCACCATACAGTGACCATATAGTGGTAGATAGCAGTGTACACAGGTGCTCAGCAGACAGTTGACTGAATAATACCACAACACCACGACCACATAGTGACTGAATAATACTGCCACGTATCACCACCACATAGTGACTGAATAATACCACAACACCACGACCACATAGTGACTGAATAATACCGCCACGTATCACCACCACATAGTGACTGAATAATACCGCCACACCATTACTGAATATAAACCATTACACTTTGCACACATACAAGAGATTACAGTTCAGGTACGTTTAGTGACTCACAGGTTACGTTTCTCCAATGAGTCGTTCACTTTCCCTTTTCTTCTCCATCCGGTTCACACCTTCATGCTGAATTCTCCCGACCAACACTCATCCCTGCAGATTTAGACAAAAATATCTTAGAATCCTAATTTTTCCAGCAACTCCTTACTTATGGTTTATAAGTCCCTAAGTTAGTAAGTGTAAGGTCCCCTCTTAGGCAGGTTATGTTTTTTGTCCCCTCAGGGGGATAGGGGATATAGATTTTAGGTCCCCACAGGCGTTTAAGATCCCCCAGGGGAAATTTTAAAAGGTCCTCACAGGCAGTAGATAAAAAGCTCCCCCCCGGGGAAATATACAGAACAGATAGCTCCCCACAGGCATATTTTCCAGACAGATACTCCCCTACAGGATTAAGTAATGAGACGATAGCTCCCCAATAGGCAGTAATAGACAGATATGTCCCCTCAGGCAGAGTATAATTAGAATATCCCCCACAGGCAGTATATAGATCCCCAAAGGCAAAGGGCCTACAGATAGATAATAGCTCCCCAAGGCAAGTATACAGACAGATAGCTCCCCACAGGCAGTATGCAGACAGATAGCTCCCCACAGGCAGTATGCAGACAGATAGCTCCCCAAAGGCAGTATACAGATAGATAGATCCCCAAAGGCAGTATACAGATAGATAGCTCCCCAAAGGCAGTATACAGATAGATAGCTCCCCACAGGCAGTATACAGATAGATAGCTCCCCACAGGCAGTATACAGATAGCTCTCCCCACCAGGCAGTATACAGATAGCTCTTCCCACCAGGCAGTATACTGATAGCTCTCCCCACCAGGCAGTATACTGATAGCTCTCCCCACCCAGTATACCCGAAGCTCTCCCCACCTAGCAGTATTGATAGCTCTCCCCACCAGCCAGTATATAGAGCTCCCCCCCAGCCATATATAGCTAGCTCTCCCCACCAGCCAGTATATAGATTAGTCTCCCCACCAGCCAGTATATAGACAGCTCTCCCCACAAGCCAGCATATAGATAACTCTCCCCACAGCCAATATATTGATAGCACTCCCCAGCAGGCAGTATATAGATACTCCCCAGCAGCCAGTATATAGATACTCTCCCCACCCCCCAGTATATCCCTAGATCCCCCCCCCGCCAGTATATAGATATCTCTCCCCACAGCCAGTATATAGATAACTCTCCCCACCAGCCAGTATATAGATAACTCTCAGCACCAGCCAGTATATAGATAGCTCTCCCCACCAGCCAGTATATAGAGCGCTCTTCCCACCAACCAGTATATAGATAACTCTCCCCACCAGCCAGCATATAGATAACGCTCCCCACCAGGCAGTATATAGATAACTCTCCCCACCAGCCAGTATATAGATAGTTCTCCCACCAGCCAGTATATAGATAGCTCTCCCACCCGCCAGTATATAGATAGCTCTCCCCCCAGCCAGTAATATGATAGCTCTCCCCACTAGCCAGTATATAGATAGCTCTCCCCACCAGCCAGTATATAGATAACTCTCCCCACTAGCCAGTATATAGATAGCTCTCCCCACAGCCAGTATATTGATAGCCCTCCCCACCAGGCAGTATATTGATAGCTCTCCCCATCAGGCAGTATATAGATAACTCTCCCCACCAGGCAGTATATAGATAACTCTCCCCACCAGGCAGTATATAGATAACTCTCCCCACCAGCCAGTATATAGATAACTCTCCCAACCAGCCAGTATATAGATAGCTCTCCCCACCAGCCAGTATATAGATTCCACAAATAAAAATAACATTAATACTCACCTTACGCGTTCCTCTTCTTTCCCAGCGCTGACATGCTCCTCCGGCAGCTCCTCGGTCACACATGGCGTGCCATAGGTTCGCCACCGCTGGTCTAGACAATCTTTATGTAGAGCAACAGTTCTTATTTTTCAGATCCTCAGACAGTTCTTTGCCATGAGGTGCCATTTTGAACTTCCAGTGACCAGTATGAGAGAGTGTGAAAGCAATAACACCAAATTAAGTACACCTGCACCCCATTTACACCTGAGACCTTGTAACACTAACAAGTCACGTGCCACATGGGGGAAAAATGGCAAATTGGACACAAATTGTCCATTTTCACTTAGGGCTGTACTCCTTTTTGTTGCCAGTGGTTTAGAAAGGAATGGCTGTGTGTTGAGTTCTTTTAAGTGTACACCAAATTTATACTGTTTGAAATGATATTATACAATATTTACAAAAATGTGAGGGGTATATAAATATAGCTACAGGACCATTTTCACCAATTTTATAAGTAGATATATTTCTAAAGGAGCTATGGACATGACATTTTCACCAGATGTCGGTAACTACCCATCCAATCCACACAGGCAAAATAATCAAAACATAGATGTCCATAAATGAAGATATGTGTAATAATGAGAATGACACAGGGGAAAAGTGAACTCGCTTACTGAAATGTATTTATTACTTTGTACAAAAGCCTTTGTTGGTTGATGACAGCTTCAAGCCTCCTGTACAGAGAAATTAGTGGCATGCATTGCTCAGGTGGGATTTTGGCCCTTTTTTCTACACAAACACTCTTCAAATCCTGATGGTTCTTTGGGCTTCTTCTATGAATTCTGAGCTTTAGTTCCTGCCATAGATTTTTATTGGATTCAGGTCAGGTGATTGGCTGGACCATTCTAGCAGCTTTAGGGCATGTCCGCACGGCACGGGTTTGCGGCCGGTTTTTCAGACTGTTTGTGGTTTTGCAGACCGTCTGAGAAAAACCGTCTGCAAACAAACACACCAGGCTTCTATGGAAAACCCGTGCAGCAGTCCCCACTACACGGATTTTCTGTCCAGTGGTTTTTCAAACCGCCGGCCGCCCGAAAAACATTGTGCATGTTCATTCTTCCGTCCAGTTTTGGATGGAATATGAACATGTGAATGGGAAGGAGGAGGGGTTTTCTCCGCTCATCACAGAGAAAAGCTGCCCCCTCCCCCCCGAACGGCCGTGGGGACAGCACACAAACTGGACAAATACCGGTCGGATAAACCGACTAGTATTTGTCCTCTGCCGTGTAAACAGGCCCTTATTTTCTTTCTCTGAAACAATTAATCGTTTCCTTGGCCGTGTGTTTGGAATAATTGTCTTGCTGAAATGTCCAACCTTGTTTCATCTTCATAATCCTGGTAGGTGGCAGCAGATTTTTTTATCAAAAATTTATATTTGCCATTCATCCTTCCATCAATTATATGAAGCTTGCCAGTGCCATATGCTGAAAAACAGTCCCACACCATGATGTTCCCACCTTCACAATTCACTGTAGATATGGTGTTTTTGGGGTGATATGCAGGGGCTTTTAGCCTCTAAACATGGTTTGTATTCTGGCATCCAAAGAGTTCAATTTTGATGTCATCTGACCAGTCTATATTCTCCCAGTATTTCACCGGCTTGTCTAAAGGTTGTTCAGCAAACTTTAAACATACTTGAACATGCTTTTCATTCAGCAATGTCTTGTGTAGTGAGCATGCATACAGGCCATGGAGGTTAAGTGCATTACATTTTGTTACATTATTGTTTTCTATGAAACAATTGTACCAACTGATTCCACCGGGAAGCTGTAGTCTAAGAGGTCTTGGCCCAGGAACTTCTAATAACTTTTTTCCCGTCTGAAACCTGCAAGACGGATGGCGTGCTGGGTTGAGGTAAATATTTTTCCACTATTGCTTAGCCACAGTGCTCCGGGACTCAGTAGTTTAGATAATTTGCGTGTCACGAAGCCACAGAAGGTTTGGACAAAGAGGTAGAGGTCTGTCGAGGAGCAGACGGTCAGGGGGCGCAATCATGAAGTTTCGTAGCGGTGGACCTTTGGGACACGGATACAATGGACACTAGGACACTCCAAACTCCAAACACCCGAACAATCTCAACTGATCGGGGGATTCAATTATAAGGACAGACGCGGAATGCAATTTACTGGAATGGCCCTTTAATTTAACCCGTCGCTCCAGGTTTGCCCTGCTTGCTTCATGCACGGTTTACCGGGTATTTTTCATTAGGGACGTAAGCTAAGGTGCGTATGGTTTGCATCTTGCCTGATCGAATGGGTGCCGGCAGTGGTGACAATAATGCCCAAAAGGCCTTTATGGCCCCTGGAAATGTCTATGCTAGACTTTACCATGTTCCCCGGAATTCTTAGCTTCCCCATTTTTGGTCTGGACAATTATGAATAATTATCTTGATGGTTGTCTAAACAACAAGAGACCTGGTCTTAGCAGGATAGGTTTAAATGTTTTTTCATTATTCTTAGACCAAAATTGCTAGTTATTACACTAGCATTTTATACTGGTAAATGCATATAGCATTGTCCCTATTTCCCCAGGGAAAGGGGCCAATGCTAAGTTAGTAATCTAAAAATTTCCACCTCTTATGGTTTATGAGCAGCCAGTTATTCAGGCAGATGGTCCCAGGCTAACTATGTTCAGATTAAAAACAGCCAGGGGCGTAGCTATTGGGGGTGAAGATAGCAGTCGCTACTGGTCCCAAAAGCCCTTCTGCTACTTAAGGATACACTAGCATTTTAAGTGGTACATGGTAGCTGGAGGGCCTGTTTCACTTTCTGCAGTAGGGCCCAGGTGCTTCAAGTTAGTAATCTAAAAACAGCCACTGTTTTGGCGCTGAGCTGCCGGAGGAAACTAGGCATTATTGGGTGTGCTTAGAGGGTTCAGTGCATGGCCATGAGGTGTTTATTTTTGGTGTGGCTGAGTGTTGGTTCTGTGCAAAGTCATGTGCTTAGGCAGGGTCCTGTGCACATATTTGGCTGGGGGCTCATAATGCTGTTAAGATAGTCCTATCCAGATTTAACATCCAGACTAATAGGTACATGGGACAACTAAGGTTCATGTCATATTTCTCATATCATTCACCCCACATTCGTAGTCTTTATGCATTCGTCTCATATAATGACCATCCCATGCTTTGTAGATATGTGTCATAGGAGTGCTGAGAAATGGAGCAATCCCCCTCATGCCTACCTTAAAAAAAAAAGGATCTGTAGCCTCTTATGTCTCAGAGCCAATCAGGACACAAAGAAAAGGCCTAAAGGCTGGTTTGTTTTTTAGTTTTCACCAAGGGTTTACATAGCTTGCACATGCCCTTTGGCAGGGTACGCTAGCGACCCCAATTAAGCAGGAAAAAGTGCTTTTTTGGTTATTTTGTGGCAAAAAAAATCTTTGCCCCCATATTCTCGATTATTTATAAACTGTAATATTTTAAAAAAAGGGGTTATACCCCCGGGGAAAGAAACATTGTAATGCCCCTTTTTGGGCGATTACATAAAATAGCAATAACATTTATGACTCTTACACAATGCGACTTGATAGGGCATTACTAAAATAGAAAATTAACCTAGTGTAAAATTTGGAATGCGATTTTTTATGTACATTAAGTTTACTACACTACAGCACTGATTAAAAGCGCCTAAAATCTGCCGCGCCGACGCCAATTTTCGGACATGTCGCCCTATATGTCTACCCTCTGCCTGTCTCCAATGTCTCCATTTTAAACCGATTTCAATCCTTTAAAAACGCCACCCCAAACTATTCAAAACACCTTCAGTTGTTTCAAATTAATTAAAGCAAAATGGCAGTGACCTTAAACAATTCAATTTGTTTTGCACATTTTCAATTTTATTCCATTTATTTTAGAACACATGAGATTTTAATAGAGGAAGGCAACTCAATGTTCATCTGATTCTGCAGTTTTTATTAATACATCATATGTGGCCCTAGTATGCTGCTTGCTTCAAACATAGGCATAAGAAATGAAGGAGCATCATGTTGCTCTTGGGATCTACTTTTTGTTATGTTGTATTTCGGCACTGTATCAAGTTTGTAGGGAACTTCAGATGATAAATCAAAATAAATACAGTGCCTTGCGAAAGTATTTGGCCCCCTTGAACTTTTCAACCCTTTTCCCAAATTTCAGGCTTAAAACAAAAAGTAAAAAATTTTTTAATTTTTTGGAAGAATCAAAAACAAGTGGACCAATTGTGAAGGGGAAAACAAAATTTTTTGGATTTTTTAAAAACTTTTGTGAAAAAAAAAAACTGAAAGTTGGGCGTGCAATATTTTCGGCCTCCTTAATTTAATACTTTTTAGCACCACCTTTTGCTGGATACAGCTGCAAGTCGCTTGGGGTTTGTCTTACAGTTTTGCAATCGAGAGACTGAAAATTTTTGCCCATTCTTCCCTTTGGGAAAAAGCTGGGCTCATGAGGTTGGGGAAAGGAGAGGTTTGTGGAACAGCGGGGGTCAGTGAGGTTGGATGGAGAGGTTTGTGAAACAGGGGGGGTTTTTTGGGCTTTCAGTGGGGATTTTTATGGAGAGCGTTTGGGAACAGGTTTTACTCTTTCCCCAGATTCTCGATTTGGTTTCGGTCTGGACGTGATTGGGCCCTTCTAACACCTGGAGCGTTTATTGTGAACCCTTCCCTTTTGATTTTTTATGTTTGGGATCATTGCTTGTTGGGGAAAAAATCTCCCCCCCCAGTCTCAGGTCTTTTTCAGAAACCCAAAAGGTTTTCTTCCAGAATGGTCCTGTATTTGGCTTCCCATCTTTCCATCAATTTTAACCATTTCCCTGTCCCTGCTGAAGAAAAAGCAGGCCCAAAAACCTTGTGCCCCACTTTTCCCCTTTTGTTTGAGATGAAAGTTTAGAGGGATGGCCAAAAATCTTGGTAATTTGTTTTTCCCTTTGGGCTTCATGTGCATCTGCGCTTTAAACAGAAACCCCCGAGACTATCACAGAGCAGGGGATTTATAAGGACTTGATTAACACAGGTGGTTTATTTAACATCAGCATTTAGGAAACATTCTTAAACTTTTAATTTCTGGAGTGAGTTTGCTGCACTAAAGTAAAGGGGCCCAATAATATTGCAGCTCATTTTCAGTTTTTTATTTTTTACAAGTTTTTAAAAAAATTTCCCAAAAAAATTTCGTTCCACTTCACAATTGTGTTCTCATTGTTTTTGATTCTTTACTAAAAAATTAAAAATTTTTATCTTTTTGTTGAAGCCGAAATGTGGGAAAAAGGGTTTAAAAAAACAAGGGGGCCCGATACTTTGCAAGGCACGTCCACCAAAAAGACCCCATCTTGGAAACTACACCAAACTAATTCATAAAGGAGTATTTTTCACAGATTTTTTGTGTTGGACTGTGATTATAAAAAATAATTTCTAGTAATAAATAGATTTAGCAAAAAGTTTAAAATTTTTAAAAAAAATAAAGGGCAAAAAACACACAAAAATTTTTTCATAAATCCTTCAAGAAAGCAAACCCCTTTGTGGTTTTTTAAAACGCTATTTTTTTTGAAAAATTGGAAAATTTGTTGGGCAGTTTTTGTGGAATGGGTTTTGGACCATGTACATTTCAGTAAAATACCGTACATAAAAAAACCCCCTTTGGGAAACTCAATTTGAAACTACCCCTTAAGGAATTATTAATGGTCTTCTGGATTATGACCCATTTTGTTTTTAGGTTGAAGGGCGAGGAAGAAGGTAATTGAAATTTTTTCCCCGATTCCATTTAGTGGCCCCAAAATACTTGCCTTTGGCAAAAAGAGCTCTCCAATTTTTATGTGGTTTTGGTTTTAGAAAAACACCTTCGGGGTATGTTCACTTATTCTGAAGTGCTCTTGATGTGGTTTACTATGCAGAAATCTGAGGTGACACCACACTTAGGGCAGCATCTATTGCAGCTTTACAGGTTGTAAATGCACACCGCCATTATCAGGACATTACAAAGCGCAAGCAGCCACTTGAAATCCCACCTGATTTCGGGGACTATTGGGGAGCGGGGCCACTAGAATCTACAAAGCTTAGATTATAGTTCCACTACGGCATTTCTGGCCATTATGCTGGAACGGTAACCCTTTCAAGTGGTTTTACCTCAGCCAAAAACTGTCGCCGAGCGCTAGAATGCGCATGATTTATGACCCGCTGTACAGGGGGTTCAAAAATAAGGTGCATTCTATGCCAGTATAATGCACATGAAATTTGGCATTTACACACCAAATTTCATACATGTTGCATTTAGTCTACGTCTACACAGCACAGGATTTTGGTTGTTTTTTCAGCGGATTCAGTATTTTGAATCTGCTGAAAACCGACTGTACCCTGCACTGTGTAGACTTCAACAGAAAATCTGTGCTGTAGTCTATACAGCATGGTTTTTTAATGAGGTTTTCCTAAAACGAAAACTGACCAGTGGAGTATAGAACATGTTCTATATTCAACCGGACCAATGTCGGATTCTCACAACCCTAATATACTGGGCAACCTGGAATCCGTAACCCAGCCACCGCGCAAAAAAAGTCGGTCTGGCGTGGTCCAGCAAAGTATAAAATGCCGTTGGACTTTGGACAGCTTTTCCACTGTTTGGATCTAGCCTTACAGAGGCATTTTTCTATGTCGGATTCTGACGTGGGTTAGCTATACACTGGGGCTAACTCGCGTCCCTCCCTCCTCCCTGAGGGGGATCCGATGAGGATCCACTCAAAAGTGTGAACATGTTCGTCTTTTTTTCCTGTGCCATGGATCTTAAATCCATGGTGTGGAAAATCCATGCATTAGTTCACTCTGTGGTCTGCTGTGCGGACTGGCCACTTGTATCAATGGTCGTTGGTTTGCACAAGGATTTTGAAGAGGAAATCAACCCAATGTAACACTAAGTAGACCATGCCTTTGTTTCTCATGGACAAAGCATTTTTACAGGCATCCCCCGGTTACAAACGGGATAGGGGGCTGTAGGTTTGTTCTTAAGTTGAAATTGTATGTAAGTCGGAACAGGTATATTTATTACATGTAATTCCAGCAAAAAATGTTTTATTAGTTTTGGATAGTGCAGGGAACAGTTTTTACATTTGTTTTGCTGTAAGTGCCCCTTTTTTAGAAGATTTCAGCTAACGTTCTGTATTTCATGTGCACCTGTGGCATACTGGCACTTGGTTATCATGGATGGACAGGGGTTGAATATTTAGCCCTGCCTCTTTAAGTCTCCGTTTGTAACTAGAGGACGTATGTAAGTCGGAACGATGTAAGTCGGGGACTGCCTGTATGTTTATTTAATAGGACAAATTAAACACAAATCTGGTGCCTGCAGCTGCAGACACGCCTGTGTACATTCTCGCTGCATTGTGCAGCTTCTTCACCTCTTGGTCTGCCAGCTTCCTGCTTCTGCAGCTTCCACCTTACAGCATGTGCCCACACATCCTTGCTGATATAAAGGAAAAGTGCGTGGCACCCAACTTTCTTAGAGCCAATACCCTTTCACCTGAGCCTATTTAAATGCACCTCCTCCTTCATCATGTGCCAGTTTGTTGGTGCATTAGTGGTGTTTGAGTGTGACCCTTGGGTACTACTTTCCAATATGACCTTTGGCTTGTTCCTGATTTTTCCTCTTGTTTGTTGCCTGCCCTGACCTTCTGCCTGGGACCTGTTTTTGAAGGAACGCTGCCTGCCCTCAACCAGTTACATCTCTGCCTACTCCCCTTGTACTACACTGGTATATCAGCTGTCACCCTAGGTTACCCGATTAGAGTAAAAACCTAGAAATCCCCTGCAGTGAAGTCCAGATCCCTATAAAGTGGTTAAAGGGTGAAACCAGGGAGCCTTTTAGATTATGCTCCTCAGCATGGTTTTACGCCAAAGCTAGCGCCTATCCTGGGGGATCCACCACCTGTATGTCACACAACCCTTAGAAATCACACAGGTCCTGTAACAATTCAAGGGAGCAAAGGAATCTCAATAGTGTCTACAGGCATTTATGAGAAAATGTGTCTGCATAATGTGCTTACTTTCTGTTGTTTTTAGTTTCCTACAAGCAAGATTTAATGTCACACTGGTGGCCCCCCGCATGTATCCAGGTATGGCATCTCCTGTCACTATGTCATAAACATTAGAGAGGGGAATATCTCTCCTTGGGGAGAGCACCATATAGGTGTGTGGGGATTTGAAAATTGCCTTTTTGCACCCCACTAAGTATCTGCATATCACAAGGCATTATGGGAAAGAGCTGGAAGCTCAAGTGCCCTCTATTGGATGTAACAAATTCTTATTTGTTTCTGACTCACTGAGTCTTTGGAAAGCAAAATGGATATTAGCCAAGCCAGCATAACTCATCTGCAGACAGCTGTTTCGGGGTTTAGCTCCTCATCAGTGCAGAGCAGAGTTTGCTGGCTGGCTCGGTGGAAGGCAATGAGTGCCCCGAAAAGGGAATAGCTCTCCTTGGGGAGAGCACTATGGAGCTGTGCAGGGATTTCAAATTTGCCTATTTGTACCCCACTATGCATCTGCATATTGCAAGGCATTATGGGAAAAGAGCTGGAAGCTCAAGCGCCCTCTATTGAATGTAAATCCTCAGTTTGCTTCTGACTTACTGAGTCTTTGGAAAGCAAAAGGGATGTTAGCCAAGCCAGCATAAATCATCTGCATACAGCTGTTTCAGGGTTTAGACCCTCTTCAGTGCAGAGCTTGCTTGCTGGCTGGCTGGGTGGTAGGAAATGAGTGGCTCAGAAAGGGGAATATCTCTCCTTGGGGAGAGATAAGTTACATCCAATAGAGGGCGCTTGAGCTTCAAGCTCTATTTCCATAATGCCTTGTGATATAAACATTAGAGATGAGAGTGCTCTTTTAAGTACTCAGGATGATCTGTATCATTGAATTGTTTTAATACATTAGTATGGGTTTCCTTAGAGGGATAATCATTATTATGCTCCTTGTTTTTAGTTTTTTTTTTACATGGTTCAATTAATACTTTTTACTTTTTGTTACTGCCTAAATATTTTATTTCTATTATGTTAAGTGACCCTAAATACAATTCTAAGCAGAGGGAGGATGTCTATGGAAAGATTCTCATGTGAGTTACTAGGCAATCATTGATCCCGTAATCAACACTGTACAACAATGTCTCAATGTAGAAAAAAATAACAAAATATTTATATTCATATAAGAATGTGTTGATAGGAAAAAAGAAAGTGACATTTGGGAACTTGTAAACTTCTATTTGGTACATATTATTTATGAGAAATTGTTATTAGCCCCAAATATGTCAAAAGCGTATCAACACAGTTATACAGGTGATGGTTGATTGGAGATAATAAGAATAATTTTTAATTATGTAGTGCCAACACACTGCAGCACTTTACAATTTAGGCTACGGCTACACAGCAAATATTAAAATGCTGTCCAAAATTGATGGCTTTTTAGCATCATTATACCACGGTTTTTGGTGTGGGTTTGCGCTAAAAACTGTGGTCGGTTTTCAGGTTTCCCCGCAGCCCAGTATATTGACTATACAAGAATCCGACAGGAATCCGTAGAAAGATAAAACATGTTCTACAGGGTGGGCCATTTATATAGATACACCTAAATAAAATGGGAATGGTTGGTGATATCAACTCTCTGTTTGTGGCACATTAGTATAAGGGAGTGGGAAAACTTTTCAAGATGGGTGTTGACCATGGCGACCATTTTGGAGTTGGCCATTTTGGATCCAACTTTATTTTTTTCCAATGGGAATAGGGTCATGTAACACATCAAACTCATTGAGAATTTCACAAGAAAAACAATGGTGTACTTGGTTTTACTGTAACTTTATCCTTTCATGAGTTATTTCCAAGTTTCTCTTTGTTTACAGCCATTGACATGTTTCAGAGTTTAACACGTGAGGAGCGGATAGAAAGTGTGTTGATGTCTGGTGAACGCAGTACCTGGGTCATTGCAGTAGATTTCAATGCCAGACACCCTACGAGACCACCCATCTCCCATGCTGCAGTTAGCAAACTGCTTGCCAAATTTCATGAAACAGGTCCAGTGTTGGATTTGCCAAAATGTGGATGCAAGAAAACTGTCACAAATGAAGAAACTGAGGGGTTTGTCCTAGCTTTTCGCAAAGCCTAAAACGTGCAGTGCCACATGTCACTAAAAAGTGGATCAGTGAAACCCCTTTCGGGGTTTTAGCTACTCAAAATGCCCCTTACAAATCCGCTGCTGCGCATCTCAACGGGGATGACCCAGTTGGCGCACGAATTTGCGAAGGGCCCCAAAACAAAGTTTGGAACAGGCCCTAGTTTACACAAAAAATTTATGTTCAATGATGAGGAAAAACTTTTTTGGGAATGGTGAAGTTAACAAACAAAACCAGCTATTGGTTGAACCCCCCACAGGGGATGATCCCCCAAGACTGTGGGACACAAAAATTGGGGGGTAGGTGGGTATATGGGGATTAGGGGGCCCCAATCTTCATCAATAAAAACCCAATGCCACGGATATGAATTGTACATGATGAGGGTTTTGCCCTCTTTATGCACTAAAGATGGATTTCCCCTAAATTTTTCCCCGCAAGAGGTGCACCCACTTATAGTGTCATTCCTACATGAACGTTTCCTGGAAAGGGTTTGGGCTCGGGGGCCGGGAATGGTCACCAAGGTCCCCCGATTGCCCCCCTTTAGATTTTTATCTTTGCGGCATTGAAGGCAGTTGTCTTGCTGAAAAGATTCGGATGTGCAGTATTGAAAAAAGGATTGGGCCTGTGCTGCATTTCTCTGCGGTATTGCTCTCAGTGTTTGAGTGGGAGAAGGGGTTGCATTGGCAAATCAACATAATGGGCGCACTTTGAACACATTTTATAAGTGGTAAAAACTTGTAAATAACTCGGAAAGTATAAAGTTAGTTAAAACCCAAAGCAGACCCCTTGTTTTTCTTGTGAAAATTTCAAAAAAGTTTTTATGTGTTAATACTCCTTCCAAAGTTTTTGGATCCCAAAAGGCGGACTTCAAAATGGCCGCCATAGTCAACACCCTCTTTAAAAGTTTTCCCCCTCCATATCTAATTGCCAAAATCAGGAAGTTGATTCACCAACCATTCCCCTTTTATTTAGGGTATCCATATAAATGGGCCCCCCTGTATATTCCGGGAGACGGAGGTAAGAAATCCATGTAGAAAATCCGAGTGCGTAGATACAGAAAGGATTTTCATGTGGCTTGGGGGCCCGGTTACAGTCAGATTTTGTGGATTCTAAAAAAAGAAAAAAACCAAACTTACATAGTGAAAATTTCAACAAATCGCACAAGGGGGGGACATGTTGAACGGCATTTCGCCGTTTTCGGGGGTAACTGCCTCACCGGGCCGAATCCCTGTCGGATGAGGGATGCGGTGTAGGCGCAGCGTTTGCCACTTTCAGATGGTCCCGCATGAAGGGCGGGCAATGGGCGCGGTGTAGGCGTTCCGGGGTGGGACGCAGCGCGATCGAAAACTCCGAGGCATGTACGATCGCGAGTCGGCAAAGTGCGGTGCAATGCAGCGCTTAGCAGCTCCGACAGTCAGACCTAGTTGAATCTGGTCTAAATGATCCGGCGGAGGCGAAGTGAAGCGAGAACGGAACATGAGAGGAAACATAGAAGATCGTATCAGAAATCTCAGCGCTCAGCTCCGTGCGGCATGGAGAATGATTCCAAAAAAATCGCCTTTATAAAGGCGTAAAACATTCTCAGAAAAAGAGCTTAAACCTCAAAAATAAAAAAAAAATAAAAAAAAATCACTTTCCAAAAATCTAGAACGGCGCAACATCAAGAATTAGGATCTTGGAAATTGCCGGGAAATCTGTAAGCTATTCTCATTGGTCGGCATAAACCAGCCAATCAGAATAGGAGTGACAGTGAACCATTAAAATCTATGGACAACTATTGACCAATCAAAATCAAAGGCGGGACAGTTCAAAATACAGTAAAAATGCAGAAAAGAGCTGATTGGTTGAGCTAGCGGGGGCTTGGCAATTCTGGCCAATCAGAATAGGAGCGACAGGGAACCATTATAACCTATGCAGAAGTTAGAAGCAATCAAAATCAAAGACGGGACAGTTCAAAATACAGTAAAAAGGCAGAAAAGAGCTGATTGGTTAAACTAGCGGGGGCTTGGCTATCTCGGCCAATCAGAGAGCGAGCTACTTGTCCCATTATAGTCTATGGAGAGATCGGGGCAATTAAATCTCAGCGCCGTGCGGCATGGAGTATGATAAAAAAAATTTTTTTTAGCTGAAACCTTCTATAAACATAAATCAATTAAATCCCGAACAACGCTTTTGTCGCCGAGACCGGCGCTACAAAAGGAATTGGGATATAGAGAATTGGCGGGAAATACAGTAATGCAAATTGTTTAAGCACTTCTCATTGGTCGGCAGAAACCAGCCAATCAGAATAGGAGCGACCTAGAACCATTAAAACCTATGGAGAAGTATGGACCAATCAAATTCAAAGGAGGGACAGTTCAAAATACTGTACAGTAAAAATGCAGAAAAGAGCCGATTGGTTGAGCTAGCGGGGGGCTTGGCTATCCCGGCCAATCAGAGCGCGAGCTACTTTCTCATAGAGTTCTATGGGGAAAAGAAATGCTGAGCAAGCTCTGTTTGTGATTGGCTAACTTAAAAGAGGCGCGGTTATTTGGACCAATGGGAGAGCGAGCGACGCTCTTTTGGGTTTTCTAATGCAATCTGTAATAAAACTGTACATGGCCAAAAACAATGATAATACTACAGAAGTTGTACCGATGTGTATATAAAATGAATAATATGGGGGTAAAGAAAAAAAAAATTAATTCAATAAAATCATGTTTATTTCTTTATTTTCGTTAGCCAAGGATCAATAGTATGGGTGTAACAAAAATAATTTAGCTAAGGATCAATAGTATGGGTGTAACAAAAATAATTTATTTTTGTTACACTTATACTATTGATCCTTGGCTAACGAAAATAAAGAAATAAACATGATTTTATTGAATTAATATTTTTTTTCTTTGAATTTGATTGGTCCATACTTCTCCATAGGTTTTAATGGTTCACTGTCACTCCTATTCTGATTGGCTGGTTTCTGCCGACCAATGAGAAGAGCTTAAACAATTTGAATTACTGTATTTCCCGGGAATTCTCTATATCCCAATTCCTTATGTAGCGCCGGTCTCGGCGACAAATGCGTTGTTTGGGATTTAATTGATTTATGTTTATAGAAGGTTTCAGCTCTTTTTCAGAAAATATTTTACACTTAATAAAAATGTTTTTTTTATCATACTCCATGCCGCACGGCGCTGAGCGCTGAGATTTCATTGCCCCGATCTCTCCATAGACTACAATGGGACAAGTAGCTCGCTCTCTGATTGGCCGAGATAGCCAAGCCCCTGCTAGTTCAACCAATCAGCTCTTTTCTGCATTTTTACTGTATTTTTAACTGTCCCGCCTTTGAATTTGATTGCTTCTAACTTCTCCATAGGTTATAATAGGTCCCTGTCGCTCCTATTCTGATTGGCCGGGATTGCCAAGCCCCCGCTAGCTCAACCAATCAGCTCTTTTCTGCATTTTTACTGTATTTTGGACTGTCCCGCCTTTGATTTTGATTGGTCAAAATTTCTCCATAGGTTATAATGGGTCACTGTCGCTCCTATTTGATTGGCTGGCTTCTGCCGACCAATGAGATAGCTTACAGAATTTGAATTACTTTATTTCCCGGCAATTTCCAATATCCTAATTCCTGATGTAGCGCTGTTCTAGATTTTTGGAAAGTGATTTTATTTATTTATTTTTTTAGTAGGTTTGAGCTCTTTTTCAGAGAATGTTGTACACCTTTATAAAGGCGATTTTTTTATTCATACTCCGCACGGACATCTTTAATGATTTCTTGCTGTTTTCTAGCCTGTCTCGAAACGGAATACATGTTCGGCGCAGTCCCGCACTGCTCCCCACACACTGGCGAGGCGCGGTGAACTTTTCCCCGCATGTATGATTACACTACCTCGGGCGGCGAATCTTAGGCACAGTCCCTCACTGCGCCCCACACACTGGCGAGGCGCGGCAGACTTTACATGGTATGTATGAGCGCGCCCCGGCGCCGACATAAATCAGGCGCAGATTTCGCCGGAAAACTGGCGGAAAGGTGCGCCCCGACGTGGCGAGCTTCATGCATGTCGCCCAATGTGTGAGGGCCCTGCTCCCAAGAGTTTACAATCTACGTGGGTGTAAGAGTGAGATGAAAGGTTAGATCCAAAGAAGCTATCTTTAAAAATCCATAGAAAGCTTTATTGTCATTGCTCGGCATTTTATGAGCATTAAATATTCTATGACCGTTATTGCTGGAACATTGTAAATCAATAGGTTTTTGATGTCCCAACCAAATGTAGCTCTCAATATACTTCAGGACAGACTATTAGAGCTGTAGTTTATGCATCAGATTTATAGTGGCAGACACTTGCTATAAGCGCCATCTACTGGTCAGAAGCTGAATTGATATCCAGTCATATGAAAAAGTTTGGGCACCCCTATTAATCTAAATAATTTTTAGTTCTAAATATTTGGGTATTTTGTAAAGCCATTTCAATTTGATATATCTAATAACTAATATTGCACATTTTTGTGTTAGTACAATAAACCTCATTTCAATCCGGAAATATTACTGTGTCCATCAGTTATTAGATATATCAAATTGAAATGGCTGTTGCAAACACCCAAATATTTAGAACTAAAAATGATTAAGATTAATAGGGGTGCCCAAACTTTTTCATATGACTGTATTCATGAATGTTTACAATTTGTGCACTAAGGACTGTTCACCACGGCACAGGTTATTTGTCGGTTTTTCAGACGGTTTGCGGTTTTACAAACCGTCTGAAACCAGACAAGCAACGCTCCCCCATAGACTTCAATGGAAAATCCATGCAGCAGTCCCCACTGCACGAATTTCCCGTCAGATAGTTTTTTACACCGCCGGCGGTCCGAAAAACTTAGAACATGTTCATTCTTCCGTCCAGTTTTCGGGCAGAACATCAACATGTTGGTGCGAATGGGGGACGGCTTGAATCCGCAAACCGCTGACCGTGTTTGGATCCGTGTTGGACGCAGCAGAGATCTCACCCTATACTTTATTATAGGGCTCTTGCTGCGACATGTCAATTCTTGGAACGGATCCGAAAGAAACAATGTAAATACGCAACGGCGATCACTCGTGTGAACGGCGATATGTGTTTCACATTGCGAACAGTGTAAAACACACTGCTCATTGTTAGATGCGTGTTTGGGTCCGTCTAGACAGACCCAAACACACATCCAAAAGCGTATGTTCACACGGAGCAAACACACCATGTGAACATACCCTTAAAGTCAAAAATCCGAAAACCCGACTGTAAACCTTGCTGCATGGACAGACCTTCAGGCAGTGTTTTTTTTTTTTTTTTCTAATTCAAAAAGAACTTTATTGAAAACAGAAATGGACACAAAAACATATTACATGTGATAAGAACAGTGAACATTTTCCAACGAGACATCTCAAAAATACGTAACATATTGGAGACAACAAAAGGTAAGGCACGTTTGGAGCAATGCTCAAACTAAAATATGCGATCATTTAAGCACAGTCGATCTAGACATATTCACTGGTACTGAGAGTCCCCTAATATGAAAGGTTCCACGCAGCCAGGCTCACTAATACGCGAGCTCGGCGTAGTTTCTCGACAGGCATTGGAAATTAGGCTCATCCGTTATCAAATACAGAACAGGTTGGAACTCCGCATATAATAAAAAAAAAAGAAACAGTAACCCATAAAGTACGTGGCAGGTCCGTCTCACAAGAATATAAGAAGGAAAACTGGTGCAGTCAGTCACTATCTCCAACAAGCAAAAGGCAAACACAAGGGAGGGAGGTGACGGGTATATCTCAGCAGGAGGATCGGTAGAGATTGGATTAACAGAAGATCAACTAGTCCTCCCAGACCCGAAGGTGTCGTAGAGCTAATTGAGGAGTGTCATTTCTGAGCTCCTCCATGCGCTGTAAGACATGGACCTCACGCAACCAAGAGGAGCAGACGGTCTCACTGTAGACCTCCACAGTCTCGGGATATCCATTTTTGCTGCTAGAAGGAGGAATAAAATGAGATGAGACCTGAGAGTGGGGGACGGAAGAGGGATCAGGAAGAGGAGCAAAACGGCAGGATCATTTTGTAACCTCAACCCTGTAATTGAATGTATGAGATCCAAAATTTGCATCCAGAAGGGCTGAATCTCAGGACAGCCCCACCAGACATGGGAGATGGTACCTACATCCGCTTGACAGCGGCAGCATATGTTGGTGACTCCAGGGTAGAGAGAATGCAAAAGTGCTGGCACTCTGTACCAGCGCGTAACAATTTTGTAATTGAGTTCTTGGGCCTTTACTGAGACGGACGATTTATAAGAAAGGAAGAACATTTTCCTCCAGTTTTCTGCCTCAACGGTCCTCCCCAGCTCCTTCTCCCAACCCGCCTGAAAGGGAAATTCAGTCACAACAGTTGGCTGTAGGAGACCATAGATCCTTGAGAGGACGCGTCTCCCTGGAGAGTCCTGTAAACACCACTCCTCAAATGGCGTAAGGGGCCTATGTAAGTCTAGTGAGGACTTGAACCTGGTATATAGGCTACCCAGCTGGTAGAAATGAAACCTGGAGAAACCAGTCGTTGCGGGATCACCCACAAGCTCTTGGTAAGCTTTAAGGGAATTCTCAGCAGTCACCTTAAAAACTTTGGAAGGTGGGGAAGGCCCCAATAGCCCCACCAAAGCTGCCTCTAGTGATTTTGGTACCGCTGGGTTACCTATTATAGGTGTAAATGGACCATTTTCGAGGGATATTTCCTGCAAACTAAAATAGAGGTTCGAGTCACTAATGGGACACGGTCAGTGAGTCTTTTTGGCATGTAGGTGGTTGACAGCCAGGTTAAAGCTGACACTGGAGCCCCATATAATAGCGACTCAAGTTGTACCCAAAGTTTCGAGGATACATTATGAAAGGCGTCGAGAACGGTTCATGGTTGCTGCAAGATAATAAGCTTGAGGGTCAAGGAGAGCAAGGCCACCCTCCGTCTTGGGACTGATGAGAGTGGAGTATGCCAGTCTGGGACGCTTCTGGGCCCACACAAAATTAGAGATCAATTTACGAAGGGCAATGAAAAAGGGCTTGGTTATTACTACCGGAATGGTTTGAAATAGGTAGAGAAGGCGAGGAAGGACATTAATTTTTATGAATTTGATACGCTCTATCCATCCGAAATCCTTCTTGTCCCACTTCAAGAGGTCACCACTTGAGCTCAAATGTCTTTCCTATACATGCAGGTATATGTACCCCCAAATATTTGAAAGAAGCGGTGGACCAAGTGAATGGAAAAGAAGACCTCAACTGTTTCAGAGGGCCATCCGCAACATATAAGCTTAAGGCTACACTCTTAGTCATATTGACTTTATGTTGACTAAATGATCCATATTGTTGCAAAATTCTAAGAGCTGCCGGCAATGACTCCAGGGGATCTGCGAGATAAATCAACAAGTAATCCGCGAATGCCGAGCACTTCACTTGTCGACGGAAATGGGAAACCGGTTTTGAGTATCCCTTTGATAGCTTGCATGAGATGCTTTCATGTAATTGTAGAGCGGGAGGGGCAAAGGACCCCCCTTTTCCGGGTCCCTTTCCCTATCACAAGGGGGAAGAAAGCTCACCTTTTCCAAAATTTGTATTAAAGGAATTTGATTATCATCCCGGCCCGGGCCCACACACTCCAACACTCCCGTGGGAATGACCAATCTCCGTTTAAAACCCTTTTTTGGCATCCGGGGAAAAAGCAAGACACGGGGAAATTGGTAGGTGGATATGTGAAGTATGAGAATGTTTTCAGGGTATTATCCTAGCCCCCCAAGGGGACAAACCCAAACCCTGGCTAGTGTAAAAGGGAAATTTAAAAAAGGGGGTTAGCCTCAAAGCGTAAATTTTGGGAAAAGGCTTGCGGGTATTTAGAGGGAGATAGGGCGTACTTTGGAAAGGGTTTGGGGATCCTTACCCTCCTTAGGTATCACTGTGATATAAGCTTGCAGGAAAGCTGGGTCGAAACTAGAGCCCTGGGATATTTCGTTAAAAGCATCCGATAGAGGGGCCAATAGCTCATCCATTAAGGTTTTGTAGAAGAGGGGTTTTGTACCCCCCGGGCCCGGGCTTTTTCCTGTGGGGAGCGCCAAAAATCGCCCTTTTATCTTTTAGGCCCAAATGGTTCCTCTAGGGTGGAGCCAAAAAAGGAAGGCAGTAGAGGAGGTAATTTTGTAGTGCTCCTTGAAATTCCCTGGGGGGGGGAAATTATATACCCAGTTAATATGTAGGGAATTCTTTAAAACCCCTGGTGAGTGGATAACGAACATTTGAACTTTAAAGGGAAGGATAACAAGGGGGCTCGTTTTCTTGTAGACAGGGTAACACTTGCCGGGTTTATTGCTCCAAGTATAATAGGACTGGCGGGGGGGCGTTTATCTTATGTTCCTCAATGAAAAACTCGTGGGGGTTAGTTTTTCAAATCCCTGAGGTCGACTTTCGGCCCCGTGGACTTAGGATTTTCAAGCAGTTCAGTCTCTGGGGGGTTTGAAATTTATGCGCTTCTCCATTTTAGTTTTCCCCCATGTTTTAGAGGGCCACGCAAGAGGGCCCCTTTAAAAGCTTCCCATTTAATCTGAGGGAGAGTATTATCTGCAGAATGGCGAGGCAAAGGATTCAATCGTGTTCTTCAAGCCCGGGGGGGGCAGATTGATAGACAACAGAGTTTCCCTTTTAATTTCCAAAAAACGGGGGCTTATTTAATGAGGAAAATTTTTAATCGCAAGCACGGGGGCGTGATCTAATTGGGGATGTTCCCAAGGGGAAGGGAAAATTGGGGGGGAAAGGGTGAGCGGGAAATATTTAATCTATTCTTTTGATTTGTTTGGGTGGGAAAAGAAGGTGTAGCCCCCTATCTTTGGGGGTGAAGGAATCAAATATTTCCCCAATTGTTTTAAATGGGAAATTAGGGATCTCCCCAAAGGGACCAATTCAAGGTAGAGCCCCACCGGGGTGTCCACTGGGGTTTAAGGCCAGATTGAAAACACCAAAAAGGGATGAGTTTTCCGGGAAAAAAACCCTTGAGGGATTTGTTTTGGAAAAAAAAAGGGGAAAGACCTCGTAGATCATCCCGACAGACCCCGCCGAGTTTGGTGGGGGGGCCAGGGCTTTGCGCTGAAAACCATTTTTTTTAAAAAATACTTTGTATTCTTATTACCAGTGTAAATGACCCTTTCCCTTTTCCCTGTGTTTTAATTGATTCCTGGCCAACGCCCGTGGCCAGAATCCCCAGAACCCTTTTTAGTTAACAGTTTTCCTTTTTTTTTTCAGTTTTTTTCCCATCCGGTTTATGTTCTTTCCCCAATTTACCTCTTTTCTGTGTTCAGGTTCCCCTAAAAGGTTTCCCCTTACCGTCCCTGTCCTGTTATTTGGGTTTTTCCTATATCTTTGCTTGCTTTTTCTTTTTGGTTTTCTGGTTACCTGATTTGCTTGACTTTGGACTATTCTTCCCCTCCGTTTTTGTCGCATTGCCCGACGTTCCGATTTTGGCTCGTCTTTTTTTTCTCTTCAGTCCCCTGATTTGGTACGCGTGCCGCTTGCTGCCAACCTGTTTGCCTACTTTTCCTTTTTCTGTTTTGTATTTCTTTGTCTGTGTCTTGTGTTTCCCGATTCAGTTAGTTTTTCATTTTGGGTTGAGGCTGACCTTTAAGGACTCGGGTACGCCCAAAAGGCAGGGACAGTGGTTGGGACCAGCGTCAGGGTCTCACTCTGTCTGTGTCTTCTCCTGTGTCCCTGACCAGTCCCTTACACCTGTATTAGGGGCATAGATGTTTGCGATCGTGTAGATACTGCCTGCCCCAGAAAACATTTGTGAATAAATCGCGTCCCCTTTGTTTTGGCGGGAGTTACTGCTTTGGTACCAGGCAGGGGAATCCTATTTGGGAAAAAGCCCAAAAGTGATATCCGCAGAGAGTCTCCTTTTTGCAGACGTGCGGGGACCTCTGTTTTTGGAGAAGTAAAAGACTTGTGCACGTTTTTTGGGTCATAAATCCTCACATTGGGGGTGTGTCCAATATATCACAGAAGAAAAAAAAGACCTTCTAAAAAGTCCCCAAGAAATCATGGGGAAAAGGTGAATGACTCGGGGGAATGGTAGATGCAAAGTAGGGCAACAAGTCCAACTTCAAACAAAAACCCCCATAAAACACAGGCCAACACCGAACAATAAGCAGAAAAATAATGCAAACCCAGAAGACGTAAGAATCCCTTCCCCCCAAGGGGTGGGGGGGGGTTTTATGCACAAAGTGACAAATGCATACGTAGAAGAAAGAAAAACATACAGTTGGGGGTCACGGGAACAGAAAAAACGTGTAGGGTTTAATGGGGGGAAGCTGGGCCCCCCGGGGTTTTAAAGGGGAAACCGCACAAAACCAAGCCCCTCCCCCCAGTTGTAATTTCCCCGATAGAAACTTTCAACCATTAGATGCTAATGCAAACTAAAACTTAACAACCAGACTGAAAAAGAGACGCTTGAAGCCTCAAGCGAGGATCCCATATAACAAGATATTATCCAAAGAAAAAAAAACCCATGAAAACACAAACCCAACCAGGGGCGTAACTACCGGGGTAGCAGGGGGGAGCATGTACGGGGCCCCCCGCGCTTAGGGGGGCCCCCGGGGGGCTGTACTGCTCCGCTACCCCCCTAATGCCGTCCCGGGCCCCCCGGCAGTGAACTTAACATTCACTCGGCGGGGGGGAGCGCGGGGGGCCCCGCGAATCCCTCGAACGCCGGGCCCCCGGCCCCCAGCGTTCAGAGGGAGCGGCGGTAGTAGCGGACGGACGCCGAACGCTCCGCCCGTTACTTCCCCCTGCCGGCCCCCGTGGTCACGGGGGGGCGGGCTGATGTCCATCACCGGCCGCCCGGCTGAGCGCGAGGCTGAGGGGAGCAGCAAGGGGGAGGGCGAGGGGGGGCAGGGGGAAAGGGCCCCCCCTATGCCTGCCAACCCCCTATTTCCTGCCTATAGCCCCCCCATTGCCCGCCTTCCCCCATACCCCCTATACCCCCCCCTAGCTGCCCATGCCCCCCCTATGCCCCCTATACCCCCCCCTTTGCCTCCTATACCCCCCCTATGGCCCCTGCCCCCTTTTTAGCCCCCATATGCCTGCCTATAGCCCCCCCTATGCCTGCCAGTACCCCCCCCATATCCTGCCCAAAACCCCCATATGCGGAAAAAATTTTCCCCCCCAAAGCCTGCCATACCCCCCATAAACTACCTATACCCCCAAATTTTTGCCCTTTCCCCCCCTATGCCTGCCTATAGCCCCCCATATGCCTCCCAACCCCCATATGCTGCCTATAGCCCCCCATAGCCTCCTATAGCCCCCATTTCCGCCCCAAGCCCCCTACCTGTCCCCATAGGCCCCCCCCTATGCCTGTTAGCCCCTATGCCTACCCTTAAAAATTTTGGGCCCCCCATTTGCCTTGCCCCCCGCCTATTTAACCCCATTTTATGGCCCCGCTGCCTATACCCCTGCCACCTTAAAAATGCCCGCCAAAAAAACCCCTTTTTAGCCCCCCCCCTTAAGCCCCCTTTGCCCCTTTTTAGGCCCCCAAGCTGCCGCCAAAACCCCCCCCCGGGGCCTTCCCCTATATGCCTGCCCCGCCTATACACCCTTAAGCCTGCCTGTTTCGCCCCCTTAAAACCGCCTTACAGGCCCCCATATGCCTGCCTTAACCCCCCAACCTGCCCGTAACCCCCAAGCCTGCCGGTTCCCCTTATAAAAGCCCCTTTACCCCCCCCCTGCCCTACTATATGGGCCCCCCCTTTTGCACCTAAACCCCCTGGTTCCCCTAACCCCCGTTTTTGGCTCCCCATAGCTCCTAAACCTGCCCCCTATATGGGCACTTATTGGCTACCTAAACCCTTTCCTATTTGGGGCCCCATATCCCTTTTAAGCCCCCCGCCTAAAGGACCCCCTATAGCCAGGGGGGGCAGGTGCTGGGAAAAGAGGATTCTTTAAAATATTTTTGCTAAATCTGCAGGGAAAAGTGGGTCGAGGTTTTCATCAAAATGGCGGACTAGACGGATGCAGAAAAAAAAGAGAAAGGCAAAAAGACTGGGAGAAAGTAACTGTGTAAATTAATGCCGAACACAAAGGATGTGTACACTGCTATCGACCACTATATGGTCACGTATGGTGGTTATTACAGCTGCAGAGCCGTGTACACGCTGTCACCACTATTGGCACTGTATGGAGGTAATATCAGCTGCAGAGCCTGTGTCATTGGTGTCTACCCTTATAGGTCACTGATGGGGTAATATACTCTTTCAGAGCCCGGGGTTTAAAAGGGCTACCCCTATATGGTCACTGTATGGTGGTTAATACAGTTGCAGAGCCTTGGGACCTATATAACCACTTTTTTGGTCACTATAATTTTTTATATTTTTATTATTTGACAGTTTGGTCTTTTGGGTACTGATCATAAAAAGTGTAGGTTATTATTCAGTCACATGTGGTGGAAATTTTTGGCTGTTCTGGTGGTATAATCAGGCCTTATGTAAAAAGCGTTTTTGGGGAATGTTGGGTTTTGGTATAGTGGATTTGATTGTAGCGTAGATGTGATAGTATGGGAGGTATTTGCCCTTTTTTTCTTATTAAACTAACAGATTCCTGGTACATGGCGGGTCAGGGAGGGGGGGGGGGGCCCTCAAAAGTGTGCTATGGGGCCCTGGCTTCTCTAGTTACGCCCCTGCTAAGCTGTTTGCACTGCCCGCAATGAAACAGTGTATGCATGATATGAGCAATGGGGGGAGGCGGTCACGTCAGACCTCAGTAGGTGCCCATCGCCAACCCCGCTCCCAGGCCAACATAGCAGGGAGCAAAAAAAATTTTAAAACAATCATATTGCAACATCGGGAATATAAAAGAGAAAGTATTTAAAACTGTGAAAAAAGGGGTCAAGATTACAGAAATCTAATAAGCACATAAGGCAAAATCAGCAGAAAAAGAAAATCAGGCATAGTAATCATGGTTAAACCTGACTGACGGGCCCACAGTCCATAAGCTCAGTGGTGCGGGAGCCTTTTAAGTGGGGAAAAAACCGGGCTGTCGAAACCCCCATGGATCTTTAGGTTTCAGCAACCCGTTTCGGGGAGGGCCGAATTGCGTCCCAGGTTACCCCAGTACAAAAGGATCCCTTTTCCTTGTGACTTCCCGTTGGCAGGTCATCTTAGGTAATAAGAGCTGCAAGGGAAAGGGTGGGAGGTCTGGGGTGAGGGGAGTATCAAAAAAATTTCCTTTGCGGGCCTGAACGGTGAACGGGAATTCCCCGCGATAAGGGATGCCCCCCCTGCAAGAAAGACCGCAGCGGTTGACAGAGGCTCGCAGACGGGGGTTCTCCTAAAAGATTGGGAAAAAGTCAAATCATACCCTTAAAGACGTGTTCTGCATAAGATGGGCTTTTGGGATTATTTCCTCTTTAAATGTATATTTGTGTATTCTGAGATATGTTCTAGGTCGAGAGGGTCCTGGCTTTGGGCGAAAGGGGCCCCAGGCCCGATCCAATTCTTTTCCCGTCTCCTCTGACTCCCCCGGTATAGTTTTAAATTTTTTTAAGGTAGGAATCAGTTTGCCTTTAATAGACTCCGGTAGACCCCTTTAACCCAATATTTTTCGTCTGCTGCGGTTTTCAAGTCATCCAGTGATTCACCCCTGTGAACCCCTTCTTTTTGCTCTAACATGGACGTTTTCAAGGCAGCAATTGCAACTTTGTAGATGTTTTTGGTCGCCCTCCCCTTTTTAAGACCCCCGGGTTTTAGGGGAGTAAAATCGGCCTGAACGGGACAGATTTGTCTCATGTATGACTAAATCCTTGCCATTGCAAAATCCCCTTTTTGTTGGGGAAACAAGGAAAAAGGGGCCTTTGGCTCAGGGGGGGCATCAAAAAGGAGGGGTCTTTGCAGGAGAGGTGGGCTGGGGGCCCCACCGCAGCGTAGGGACCTTCGGGAATAGGCCCCCAAATTTTGGGGGTGAGGGGCCCAAAGGGGCCCGTTTTAGTGGGGCGGGATCCCCAAATGGGGGAGTTCGAGGTTTGAGCGCCCGGGGGAGCCTGGCGAG
>JAODAL010004250.1:75000-159676 GCA_025379985.1 Phyllomedusa bahiana | reverse complement strand
CAAGGGGTACAGGGCGGGAGTAAATGCAGAAACCTGGGGTGAACACTCGTCAGCAGTGAGTTTGTTTATAAGGAGTACAGAGGACGGGGTAGAATGACACCCTGAGGTTAAAACATTTGCTCAGCAGTGAGTGTGTGTGATTTCAAGGATACAGAGGGGGAGTAGAATGACAGCACCTGGGGTTGAACAGTCGCTCAGCACTGAGTGTGTGTGATTACAAACAGTGAAAGTTGACATAGCTGCCTGAGAGGTGATGTATGAAACGTTTTGCCAATGAGGAGCTTTCGCCCGGTAACCCCCTTATACATCACCCCCTTTTATTAGGTAACCGTCCAACGCTCTTTAACATTTTAATTTCAATAGCCAAATCACATGGCGGCAGCTCAGTGATTTGGGCATGTAGAAGGTCAAGAAAATTCCCCTGCATTCAAACCGGAAATCAGTAGGGGGAAAAAGAAAGGGAAATTTTGAGTCCCTTTAAACGTGGCAGGTTGTTGGTGCCAGAAGGGTGGTCTGATTTTTTCAGAAAAATGGATCTCCTGGATTTTCCGCACAACCATCTCTGGGTTTACGAGAATGGTCCGAAAAAAAAAAAACATCAGTGAGCGGCAGTCTGGGGGCGGAAATGCCTTGGATGCCAGAGGTCAAAGGAGAATGGGCGAGGTTCGGCTGATGAAAGGCAACGTGACTCAAATAGCCCCCCTTTACAACCAAGGTGGGCAGAAGAGCATTCTAAACGACAGCGGCCCAATTTTAGGCAGATGGGCTACAGCAGCAAACCACCCCGGGTGCCACCCCTTTTTCAGATAAAACAGGAAACTGAGGCCCCAAATTTCCCCAACTCTTTTAAATTTGGAAGTGGGAAGATTGGGGAAAAAATTTTGCCTGGTCTGTGAGTCTCGATTTTGCTGCGACATTCGGATGGTAGGGTCAGAATTTGGGCGTCAACAACATAAAGAAAAAGGATCCACCTGCCTTGTTAAAGGGTTTTAGGTGGTGGTGGTGGTTGTATGGTGTGGGAATATTTTCTTGGCACTCTTTGGGGCCCCCCCCGGTACCCAATGGATCGGGGTTAACACCTTGTTGAATCTATCCACGAAAAAATTGAGGAAAGTTTTTAAAGGGAAAAAGGGGGGGGCCCAAAACCCGGTTTTTAGCATGGTTTTTTTCCTAAAAGGGGCCCCGGGGGAGTGTGGGAGAGCTGAAACCAATATAGTTTCACCAAGGGAAGCAGTTTAAAAACAAAAAGGGTTTGAAGAATTTTTTAATAATGAAAAAGGGTTTAAAATATTTTTTAATTTGAAGCTTTTCATTTTAATTTAAACTTTGTGGAAAAACCCTTTTTTTAAGAAGATCTCTCAACCCTTTGGGGTTTTCCTTTGCAGGTGCTAGGGTTATTTTTACGCCCAGGGGTTGGACCCCCCATGAAGACAGAAACCACATGATAAAAAAGAAAATCATTTTTATTCCGATTTGAAAATTCCCTGTCACCAATGGGGCCTAGCTAACGTTTAAAAAAAAAATAGATACGTTTACGAATTTCAGTTCGGAACCCCTGGAATCCATCCCCCCTTTTAAACCCACCAGGGCCCATCCAAAACAATGAAGAATTTGTGGGATAAACCCGGGGGGAGCTTAAGAAACGTTGGCCATACACATTAGATAGCAGAAGGTTGCGGGGTGTAAAAATTTTTTTTGGGGAAGGGGAACAATGGTTTTTGAGACCGGGCCCAAAACCCTTTTTGGGGTCTTTATCAGCCCTTCCCAGTATCAGATTGGATCCCCACTATGACCAATGAAAATTGGGGCCCAATGGGGGAAAAACAAGCTTTTTTGAACGTCTGGGAATATTCTAAGAAAATTCTCTCCCAAAACATTGTTTGGGGGAAAAAAGTTCTTTTTTTCCAAAATACAGGGTCCCTGGTTTACGAACCCGGAAATCGGGGGGTTGAGGTTTGTTATGTTGAATTTGTTGCAAGCGGCACGGGGAATTTTTAAATTAAAATAACTAAAAGCACCCAAAAGGGTTTCTTTTTTTTTTGGACAGTCCCCGGGAAAGGGGTTTTCTTCATTTTTTTTTGCTTTTCTGTTGCCCTTTAAAAAGGGAAGTTTCCCCTCATTTTCAGCTCTTTTGTTGTGCTTTTGGCATGTGGCACTTGTGTTCCCCGCTATTATTTCTGTGGGAACATGGAATAAAAAGTGCAGAAAGGCACCCATTACCCCTCCTTTTGGGTAACTAGGGTACAGATGTTTTTTGGGAAAACAGTGAAAGTGGGGGGCCCCTGTATTAGGCAAAAAAATTAAAAGACTGATGACTTATTTCATTCACTTTTAAACCCTTTTCCCCCAAAAATGGCCGTTTTGCTTTGCTAAATTTAATCCACTTTCATAAAACTTTGTCAAATGTGTTTTTGGGGAACTGAAAGGGGGTTGGTCCCCACACGGAAAAGGTAAAAATCCTTGTGGGGTTTTCAAAAGTTGAAAAAACCCGCGGTTTTCAACAAGTATTTTATGTTGATTTTGAGGTCGTTTTTTTTTTACCCGGTCAGAAAAAGAAGTCCCATTCATCTCTATGGAATTTTGGACGTGGATCCGACATAGAAATATTTGGGACGCATTTTTTTTTACTTGAAATATGACGGACAAGTGAACATGTTCTAAGTTTTTTTCAAAAAACAGAAGTTTTGAAGTGGACTAGGACTCAGATTTCCAATTACGGTCTATGGGGATGGTTTACTGTCAGCTTTTTAAGGTTTTTTTAAAACCCAAATCCGCGTGTAAATCCGACGGGAAATGCTTGTCGTGTGGACGGACCCTTATAGTCAGGTGATCATAAGATGGATGGATGTAGCGATTAGATAGATACCTCAGCTGTCCAATCCAGTCATTGTATTCCTGCTGAGGGAGAATGACAGCCGGGCTGGAATGGACTGGGAGTGGTAGGTGATTCTCTAGGTATATACACTCTTGTCTCCAGTCTGTGAGCTACAAAGGGTAGAGAGAGGTCAGTAAATGGAGAGATGGAGACAGTGAGGGTAAAACTAGGCAATGACATTAGAGGAAGGTCTGACATATGGAACCAGCTGCTTTAACCCCTTCCTGACACACGGTCATAATAATATGGCTCTAAATTTTTTGCCTCCTCGCCTTATGAAAGCCATAACTTTTTTATTTTTCCACCCACATAGACACATGAGGGCTTTTATTTTGTGGGACAAGATGTACTTTCTAATGGTGTTATTCATATTACTATAGACTATACTGGGGAACGGCAAACAAATTCTAAGTGGGGCAAAATGTGAAAAAAAACATACTTGCGCCATGTTTGCGGGAGTTTTTTTTTTTATGGAGTTTATTCTTCGGTAAATATAATGTATGATCTGCATTCTACAGGTTGATATGCATCCGTCAATGCCAAACATGTAGGGTTTCCGTTATGTTTTGGTATCGTAAAAAAATTCCAAACATTTTCTATTTCTGAAATTTGTGCCGCGGCGCCATTTTGTGCGACCAATAACTTTTTTGTACTAACACCTACGGACGTCAGTGAGGCGGCATTTTTTGCGGGCTGAAGTGCACTTTTTATTGCTAGCAGTGGAACGCATGAGACTTTTTTGATCACTTTTATTCCAATTTTTATGCAACATAAAATGACCAAAAAACGCAATTTTGGCGTTTGGAATTTTTTTTCTTCTACGGTTTTCAGCGTACGGGATAAATTATGTTATATTTTTATAGATCAGACTTTTTCGGACGCGACGTTACCACATATGTGTAACTTTTTTATTATTTTATTGTTTTCATTTGTAAAATGGGGAAAGGGGGGTGATTTGAACTTTTCGTACTTTTTTTTGTACTTTAAAACTTTATTTCTTTTTTTTTTTTTACTTTAACATTGAGTCCACCTAGGTTGCTTAAACCACTAGGGGGCGCAATCGTTAATACAGTCTAATGCATTGCATAGGCGATGCATTAGACTGTACAAAGATGGCGCGGTTTCCACACTTCCTGCCTATGGCCGGAAGTGGGGCAAACGGGAACATGGCAGCAATCGGAGCCTTCACAGGGCCAGTTGCCATGTTAGCCCGTCGGGACTCAGCGATCTCATCGCTGATTTCCCGATCGGGCTAAAGAATGATGCGCAGGCACCGTTTATAATTCATTAGACGCCGCGGCCATCTTTGCCGCGGCGTCTGAGGGGTTAAATAGCGCAGGTAGGCGACGACGCCCCCGACCCCCCCCCCCCCCCCCCCGCGCTGAAACCGCCGGGTGTTAACTGCAATTACCCGCTAACACCGGGCAGCTGGGAAGCGGGATCGCGCCGCAATCCCACTTCAAAGCCGCTTACCGGCGCTATGACGTACTTATACATCATGGGTCGGTAAGGGGTTAAAGAGGCTTTCCCATCTGGCCGTTTCACAGATTCTGCGCCTCACAGCCAGCTTCAGACTCTCACTTCCTGTTTAGGCTGTGGGCAGTCCTACAGCTTCAGGCTCTCACTTCCTGTTCGGGCTGTGGGCAGTCCTAAAGCTTCAGGCTCTCACTTCTTATTCCGACTGTGGACGGTTCTACAGCTTCAGGCTCCCACTTTCAATTTTGGTATGAGTCGTATAGGGTAGATTTAGTATAGATTCTATATGTTAAGTGTAGTTTTTAATGTATATTAATAAAGTGAGTAATTTTATCATTTTTGGGGATTTGCATGTTTCTGTGAGCCATATTGTCTAATCCCAGCTTATTATCCTTTTTGTCTGTGAGATCATTGGTCAACATTCCTCTAATGTCTTTGACCGGCTTACGTGAAAGGCTTCTTGGCAACACCTATGGCACAGGATATCTAGTCTTACATAGCAAAATGTTATCTCGACGAGAGGCTAACACATTGCAGATAGCACCACCATGGGTGGAACCCCCTATAGTAGTATCACAAGTTGTCACCGACTGATGTTGCCACAAGGCCCTGACCTCAGCAACATTACAAGAAAACAGCATTAAAGAACATGAAGTCAATGGTTTTAGATGAAGGTAAAGCAGGTTGTGAAATCTAGAAGACTAGATTGTAAGCTCCTGTGGTCTCACCCAGTTATCAGTGCGCTCTGCTCGCTTATGTAGTTGTTTCTCCAGCTCTTCTCCTTGTCCTCTGGGACGTAGGAATTCCTCCACCAGTTCCCGGGTGCTCTCCAGCTCATCCTTGCTCACCAGAGGCTGGAGAGAGCGCAGGTAGCGGGTGAGGATCTTCTGGAGGTCAGGCACTGGCTGGCGGGGCAGCGGAGGGGCAGACTGGAACCTGCGGAGTGACTGAAGGGAGATCTAGGGAGTGGAGAGAGGGTGCATTAGTCACAAATACTATACATAGTGTAGGCGCCCACTCAATCTAGCCCCAGTCAAATAAACTTTGCATGGTTCCACCATATTGGAAATCTACAGAGCTGTCCTATGAAGGTCAGTCTGTTCCCGCTTCTAGAGTGCCAAATGGAGAGCTGACCATTTGCCTCGGTGTCAAGACTGGAAGCCGAAATGTGGAGAATCATTTTAAATAGTACGGTCATGACCAGGTGTGTGCAGAGAAACCCCATGCCAAGTAGACATAATGTGGATGTTATCAAGGTCGAGGTAAAGGACATAGTACCCTGTTTCCCCGAAAATAAGACAGTGTCTTATATTATTTTTTGCTCCTATAGATGAGCTAAGACTTATTTTTAAGGGATTTTTTTTTTTAAGAATTCACATTTATTGTTGAACAAAACACCAACCTGTATCAATATACTGTAGTGATTTCATCACAAATATCAGCAGCAGCAGCCAAACTCTGAACTGCATAAAAAAAATGCACTAGGTCTTATTTTCAGGGATGTCTTATCAGAGGCGAGACGACAGGTAGGCAGAGGTAGGCGGGCCTAGCCGGGCTCCAGGCCGCTGCCATGGGCCTGAAGCGCCGGCGGTCTCTTTGACCGCTTCTGCGGAGCAGAAGGCGAGCGCTCCCGGCTCCGCAGACAGTGTCGGACCCGCTCACCGGAGGATCACTGGTTCCTCCGGTAAGCCGCAGGGCCGACACAGCGGGGCCGCCGGGTCTTCATAGCGCTGAGGACCCGCCGCGGCCCCATGCGGTTCAGCTGGCAGCGTCGCGATGAAGTGATGTCATCGCGAGGCTGCCTCTCCTTGGGCGCACAGCGCGTCATAGGCCGTACGCCCGAGGAGCTGCCGGAGGAGCGTCCCGGCGCTGGAGGCGTGGCCTGAAGAAGAGCGCGCGCCCGGGAAGCAGGTAAGGTAAGTATAAATGTTGTTATTTTTGCCTGCGTGTGGCCCCTATACGCCTGCCTGTGGCCCCTATATACTGCCTGTGGCCCCATACGCCTGCCTGTGGCCCCTATAGCTATATAACCTGCCTGAGTGCCCCTATATCAATATACCTGCCAGAGAGTGACTCTATATCTATATACCTGCCTGAGTGCCCCTATATCTATATACCGGCCTGAGAGTGACCCTATGTCTATATACCTGCCTGAGTGTGACCCTATATCTATATACCTGCCTGAGTGTGACCCTATATCTATATACCTGCCTGAGTGCCCCTATATTTATATACCTACCTGTCTAAGGGGACAATATACATATACCTGCCTGACTGAGAGGGCATATCTATATACCTGTCTGACTGAGGGGACTTATATACCTATAATTAAGGAGTTACTGGAAATGTGAGGATTCTAAGATATTTGTGTCCAAATCCTCAGGGACGAGTATTGGCCGGGAGCAATCAGCATGAAGGTGTGAACCGGATGGAGAAGAAAAGGGAAAGTGAACGACGCTGATCAGAAAAGACGTCTCCTGTGAGTCACTAAATGTAACTGCAGTGTAATCACTTATATGTCTGCAGAGCATCTACATACAACTAGTATCTACCACTATCTGGTCACTGTATGGCGGTGGTATATGTAATCAGAGCCTGTGTACAGCTGATAGTCACATGTGGGGGTCGCGTTCGGTCAGGGTCTGGCAGAATTATTTTGATCCTTAGGTAGGAATAGTTTTGGGTCTTGGTTTTGTAGGAGTATTTTGTAGTAACAATCCTTCGTCTGGTAGATTTGCTCCATGTATCGGTGGATTATTTAGTGACTGTTATTTAGGGGTATTACACTGTCATATGGAGGGGAGCGATTTTGAAAAAGTAAATTTGTCATTGTGCAGTGACTGCTGAGGAGATGGACTGGAGCTATGTGGAATATGCAGAAAATTAGTGACAGGACCTGGCGCAGGAGTGAGAGGAATTAGTGTGGGGGGGCATTTCTTGGGGAGTGAGGGGGGGGCCCATTGGCTGTACTTGCCTAGAGCACCAAAATGCCTTGTCCCGGCCCTGTGTCTTATTTTCAGGGAAACAGGGTAACCAGCCAGATCCCTGCTCTCATTTTCAATGAGGAGGTTGGCGCTTGTGACCGTCCTCTCCATTCATTTCTATGGGAGTTCCGAATATGGCTGAATACACCAATATGGCTAGATTTGGAAGTCCCAAAGAAATGAATGGGGGGGGGGGGGGACGACCACAAACGCCGTCCTCCTCATTCTCTCACATGGTCTACTCGTAGTGAGCTATAAACCAACCTTTTAAAGGGGTTTTCTCACGCCGCAAAATCAACTTCACTGGCCGCTCGCAGGGTGCTGCAATCCGGCCATGCATGTGAAGGATGAAGGTGATGCTAGCAGCCGTCCTCCTCATTGACTTTTATATGAGTTCTGAGTATAGCCGATTGTGTGTGCTCGGCTATGTTCAGAAGTTGCCATAGAAGTGAATGTGGAGGACGGCCGCTAGCATCACCCTCCTCATTCAGATGCAGGGCCGGATCGCACCTCATTACGAGCGGCTGGCAAAGCTGATTTCACATAGTATGAACACCCCTTTAACAAAGAAGTGTCTTTGTGGGAATAACCCTTTAAAGGGGTTTTGCCACAATCTAATTTCATACCTCCTGCATCCAGCTCTTCTGCTCTGTGTGCTCAGGAGGGGGCGTGTGTGATTTGTTTGAATTGCATATCATGTGACC
Source organism: Phyllomedusa bahiana (assembly GCA_025379985.1). Lineage (NCBI taxonomy): Eukaryota > Metazoa > Chordata > Amphibia > Anura > Hylidae > Phyllomedusa > Phyllomedusa bahiana. The sequence continues at coordinate 151,637 of JAODAL010004250.1, read as the reverse complement.
CAGAAGGATGACATCATCAGGCCTTTCCTCTCTGTAGTCAAAGAAAGGTCTGTTTATGTGCAGAACTGTAAGTAACTACATTGTAGCTCAGAGGTAACATTTTTGTCTCACAGCACAAGGGTCCTAGGTTCAAATCCCTGCAGGAACCAAACCTGTGGATTTTTTTTTCTCTTTATTAATGCACAGACCTCATTGAGATTTATTTTTATTTATTTGCACTGTTTGACTAATTACTAAGGAGTACAGAGGACGGGAGTAGAGTGACAGCACCTGGGGTTTGGACACTCAGTAGCTGCCTGAGAGGAGAGGTGATGTCTGAGCATGTGCGGCCAGGACTGTGGAGCTCTCAGCCCTGGTCGTATCCCCTGGAGACGAGCTGTAAACAATGGATCACTAAAGGAGCAGCTAAGACAAAAACGGTGCAGAATTTTTAATAATAATGAATGGTGAAAATGTTTGTTATTTAATTTCCAAGCTTTCCACTTTAATTTTACTTTGCGGCAAAACTCCTTTAAGTTTCCAAATATAGATTTGATTCCTATTGAGAAATTACATTCTTAAACCAGATGTATTGTTAATAGTGGACCACTAAACTATCCTGAGGGGCACAGAAAAGATCCCAACCACACCCTTGCCCCATAGGTCAGGTTCACATGGTGGGCCTCATTTATAAAAATTGTTTAAACATAAGACAGTGTTTTGTCATCTACACAACTAATTCTCCACCAAAAATCTGGAAACGCAGAAGTACGGATGGAGCATCATCAATATCCAACGCCACTTCTGGAATACAGGTGACTATGACAGTCTGCAAAAGTATAGAGATCCACCATGGTCAAACTGGAATCGGCAAAAGTACAGATAGAGTATCAGCAATAACCACCACCACCATCTTTGGAGTACAGATGACCAGGACAGTCTGCAAAAGCATGGTCATCCACCATGGTTAACTTTGAACGTGTTGCATGGCAGCTGTCTGACCTTGTTGAAGCTAAAGGCCAGTTCACACTACGTTTATGGCTTACATCAAATGTATACATGTTGATACCAAAGAACAGTATTGGAACATATGGTTTAATGGGTCAAACGTAAAGTCATAGGAGCATACTTCTGGCTTTGTTTGCATCCATATAGTTTTTTTGTCAGGTTCAGAAAAGTGTAGTGTACTGCGCTATTCTGTCCTCCCAAAAAATTTATAGGTTACAAGACTGGTTTTTTTTGCATTGACATCTAAGAAGGACGTATGCCAACGTAATGGTGGTATATGTTTGCATGCGTCAAATGTGTATGTTTTGTATGCATTTTTCATCAGAAATTATTACATGATGATAGAAACATCCTTTATTGAAAAATCAGATACAAACGTATGTTTAACCCCCCCCAAATATTTTTGGGAAGTATTTTTTTAAAAAAACACTACTTATTTGCCCCTAGAACCTAATTTGAAAAAAAATTCCTAAATCCAAAATTGTCCCAAACAAAACAAAAAAATTCCTCTAAAACATAACTTTTAATAAATATTAATTAATTTAAAATCTCAATATAAATATACCTCCAAAAAATAAGGGGGGGACCGCCCAAACCCCTAATTTAAACCAGGGGGGGCCCTTTGGGTGATCTCCCTTTCCCCAAAACGACTCACTTTCTAGGCAAACCCCAAAAAAACCCTTAACCCGGAAAGATCTCGCCCCTAAAAGGGCGACCCCGCAGTACTACCCCCGGGATAGGGCCCAAAATTTATATTGAGGTTTTATATTAATATTTTTAAAAATTAAAGTTTTAGAAGAAATCTTTTTTTTTCTTTTTTTTGGGGCTTTTCGGGTATTTGCTAAAAAACCCATCCCCCTTTACCAATAAAAAAAAAACTTTTTGGGAAAAAAAAAAAAAAAAACCATTTCGCTATACTGTATATTAAAAATAGGGTGTGACCCCCCCCTTTAAAGCACTTGCAGGGAAATTTATTTGTTTGGATTTTGTTTTTTTTTTGGGTCATTATAAATAGATGGATATAGAAATCCAATCTACATTTGGTAACTTAAAGGGATATCCCCACAACACTTATGCATTGAGGGTGGCTTATAGATATATCTATGAGACTAAAGGAGGACAAAAATGTGAGAGAATGAGGAGGGCAGCACTTGTGCCCATTCATTCTTTGGGGAAGGGGAGTTGGGAAAAATATCGGAGAGAAATACCCTCGGCTATTTTTTGGAACCCCCAAAGGGAAATTTTAATGGAGGGGAAAAGGGCACAATTTGGGGCCGCAAGTGCTCGTAGCGAGCTATAAACCAACATTACCGCAAAGTGTCTTTGTGGGAACACCCCTTTAAGTTTCCAAATATAGATTGGATTCCTATTGAGAAATGACTCCAGAAGTAATGTTTATAGTGGTCCGCTAAACTATTCTGGGGGGCCAGAAAAGATCCCAGCCGCACACTTCCCCCCATAACCCGGGTTTTTCAACGGGGGAAACCTCTTTTAAAAAAGTTTGGGCTTTGGGGTTTATGTTCCCACAGAGAAATTTGCGGGCGTATTTTGTAAAAGTAATTTCTTTTGTAATACACCCCTAAATTTACAGAAATTTCAAAGTTCCCCAATTGAGAGCTTTAAATTGCTGTGTTTTCCCCGCAAAAATAATAGGGGCGGGGGGAAAAAATTTTCACGTTTAAACTATTTTCCTCCCCATTTACGTGTCGGGGAAGTAAAAAGTAAAATTGAGAACGGGTATTTCAGGGTTTGAAAAAGTTACAGTAGGGTGCCACAATACGCCGTGTGAACTTTCCCCAAACTGGCCTTGTGGCCCAAAAGAAAAACCAATAGAGCTCATAGAAACCCAAGCCCAAAAGAAACCCAAAATCAGAAATTTTAGAAAACCCAAATCAGGGTCGCTTTTTTTTTTTTTCGGGGGCATTAAAAAGATGAAAGCCGAACGCTGAATTGGTTGCTATGAGCTCCAATTAGTTACTATGGGCTTGTTTGGGTTGTATGGGCAACAAGGACAGCTTATGCTAGACAGTTTTTTAATAAATGGGGCCCCCCGGGGCCTTTTTTTTAACCAAAAAAATTTAAAAGGTTTTTATCGCAATCATGCATCAAAATGCGCACAAAACACATGACCTTCGGATCCCTTTGTTTTTAAATAAAAAACAAGCACCCATCCCCCAAAACGCTGCGCTTTTTTCGACACCATTTGAAACGTTAGATGCTGCCCAAAGAAACAGGAGTGCAGGACCATTATCAGCGTGTTAACGCACCCAAAAAACTGATCAAATACTGTGATCGTCCCCGTACTGAGAAAAACACGTGAAAATAAGCATCAAAAGACATCAAATGAAAAACGCACGTAAAAAAAAACGAAAAAGTGTTTTTTTTTTCTGCAAAATTAAATGTTAAATTTTCCTGAAAAAAAAAAAAAAAAATTTGTGTGACAGGACCCTTAGGCCTTTTCAACGGTTTTTCCCCGGGAGGGGATTTGGCGTTCACAAATCCCACCGGGGGAAAAAGGGGGGGGCGGGGGCGGGGCCCGGGGGGCGCGGGGGGGGCCCCGTTTCCCCGGCCCCATAGACAATCCCATTGTTTACGGGGGGCTTTCCGCGCCGTAAATAATGTGCATGTCACTTTCCCCCCCCTCGCAGGGAAATTCCCCCGGGGGGAGGGGCAAAAGGGATTCCACTTTTTCTTATAAAGAGCATTGGTTTTCCGTAATTACTGACGGATTGGCGCCTTTACTGCCGGCCCAAATCCGGCGCAAAATTTCCCGGCGCCAATCCGCGGAAAAAAAAACCGGTGAACGGGCCTTAGACCCCCAAAAAGGGCCAGGGTTCACCCCGGTTTTAAAAGGGCCCGTATTTGGGTTTCCTTTAATTACGCCCCCGAAGTGCCCCAAAATTAGGGGTAAAAAACGACCCTTTCCCTTTACGGTAATCCACGGGTTCTCATAGGGAATTTTGGATTATTTTCCCCTATCCCCTGCTCGGCAAAATCCCCCGTGGGGGGAGATAATTGACAGGGTCATTTTCTAGCGGCTTTATAGGGCCCGCTGGTAATGAATGCCCTAGGGGCCCCGGCGAGGTCCCGGGCCCCCCGGGCCCCCCCCTATCCCTATCCCCGTGAGCCCAAATTTGCTGGGCGCCAGGAACCAAAGCCCGACCACAATTTTTGGCAAAAAAAAAAAAAAAAAAACGCCGGGGGCCTCCCAAATTTAAAAACAAAACCTTTGCACTTTTCCATGGGAAAATTGACATAAAAAAAATTTGGAAATGCTGAAAAGGGGGTGCGTTTAAAACGGCAAAGACCAAATAGGTCAGTTTTTCCCGCCCGTTTTTGGGGTTTTTTGGTACGCGGGGAAACGGCTTTTGTCCACGGTTTGCAGACTCAACCCCTCCCCCTTCGTCCCCAAGGGGGGTTAGGGGGTTTTCGGGCCAAAAAAAAAACGGAGGGGAAAAATGAAAAATTTTCCCAAAACCGGTTTTAAAAACGCCGGCGGTTTTAAAAAATCTGCCCGGGCGCATGGATTTTTTTTAAAAATTCTATGGGGGGTTTGAAGTCGGTTTTCAGACGGTTTGAAAAAAACTAAAAAACTGTCTCAATAACTAAACCAAAATCCCCGGGCTTTTGGGGAAACCCCCTAATTTTCCCGGTGCCACGATGGAAACCCGACGGCCACCACTGTAGTCAATGGGGTTCGTTGGGTGCTGTTAGTACCTGTCGGTATGTGGATCCATTTAAACCTCCATGATGGAGGTTCCAAAAGGAGCCACCAATGTGAATGTAGCCTTAAACAGCATATGTTCTAATCACGCATGAAACAACAACGTCAAATCCCTGCCAAAACCGCCCAAAAGTCTGAAGAAATTTTTGAAAGGAAGTTTCCAAAACAAGTATTTCGCAATGTTTCTGCAGCACCAACAGAAAACAGCAGTGCTCTGCAAGTCCTGCAAAGTAAAGCACTTAAAAAGCTGAAATTTGCTCTGCAAAAAATTCCCCAGTCGGGGAACTTTTTTGGTTTTTTCTGCAAGTGCCAAAAAAAAAACCAAAACATGGATTAAACTTTGCTGAGATCTCACCGTAACCCTGAGGGGGGCTGTGCAGTGTATCAGGTTTCGGATCATCCTGCCAGCTGTCCCCCCCTCCCCTTGGGGAAAAAATTTGGAAATCAAACCCCGGGGGGTTTAATTACGGCTGGAGGTGTGGAGGGAGGGCCGGGCCCTTTGAGGGGTCATGGAAAGGGGGGGAACAGCCCCCCCCCTTTTCCGGGGGGAGGAGAAATACAGGGTGGATGTGGGGGCAGTTTTTTTTGGGTTTGGGGGGAAAGGATAAAGTGCTCTGCACCCTTGGGTCTCTGCGCAGCTTCCAGCATGTCCTGACAGGCTGCAATGCAGTGCCTGAACCTTGCATAGGAGTGTTCTCACTACAGCTAAGGCTCTGCTCACACCGTGTTTGATCCATGCACTTAATATGGATGTTTTCAGATGGATCCAAAAATGCAGTTTTTGGCCGCAATTGGTGAACGCAATATAAAACATTCTTAGAGAAGCAAAAGTTAAAAAACTGCAGTGTGCATTTTTTTTTGTTTCTTTTTTAAAAGGGTTTTTTTTCAAAAATTTAAAAAATTTTAAAGGAATTTAAACTAAAATAGTTTTAAAATTTGCTATAGACCACAGTTAAGTCACATTTTTTTTTTTTTTTTTTTTTTTTTTGACCAGCAGCTAATATCCAAAGTAACCCCCATGTGCAACAGCTAGACAGGGTGGGATTTTTTTCAATAAAGGGCCTGGTGGGTTTCAAAAAGGGATCTGGGGGGCTTTACTGCATCCCAAAAGAGTGCTGGAGGGGCCCCTTTGAGCCCCCCAAAACCACCATCCAGGGGGCCCCAAAAGTGCTGGAGGGTCCCTAGAGCCAACACCACCTTCCAGGGGCCCCACCTGTTGGAGGGTCCATAGAGCCAAAAAACCACCATTCCCGGGGGGCCCCCCAAATCTGGTGGGGGTCCATAGGGGGCCAAAAACCAAACCCTTTCCCGGGGGGCCCCCCAGCTGTTGGAAGGGGCCCTAGAGCCAACACCAAACCCTCCGGGGGGCCCCCCGTGTTGGAGGGGGCCATAAAGCCAACACCACCCTCCAGGGGCCCCCAGCTGTGGAGGAAACCTTTGAGGGAAAAAACCCCAACCCCGGGGGTCCCACACTGTGGGGGGGGCCCCTAGAAAAACCCAAAACCACCATCCCGGGGGGACACCCGCTTTTGGGGGTCCTTTTGAAACCCAAACCCCCATCCAGGGGGTTTTTCCCCAAGGGTGCTTTTTCGGTTTCCCTAAGCCAACACCAACCATCCAGGGGCCCCACAAAAATGCTGGAGGGGCCATTGAGCCCCAAAACCAATCCCGGGGCTCCCAAAAGCAGCTGGGGGGGTTTCCCCAGAGGGCCCAAAACCACCAAACCAGGGGGCCCCCCACAGGGTGTGGGGGGGGTTTCCCGAGGGGCCAAACCCCCCCATCCCGGGGCTCCCAAGCTGCCCGGAGGGGGCAAAAGAGCCCAAAACCCACCATTTCCCGGGGGTCCCCAGCTGCTGGGAATCCATAGAGCCAAAAACCACCATCCAGGGGGTCCCACACTGGGAGGGGGCCATAGAGCCCAAAAACCTCCATTCCCGGGGGGTTCCCCCCAGGGTGCTTTGGAAAGGGCCCTTTGAGCCAACACCACCATCCAGGGCTTTCCCCCAGCTGCTAGAGGGGGTTCCCCTAGAGTCAACACCACCCCAGGGGCCCCCACAGTGCTGGAGGGGCCCTAAAGACAACACCACCATCCAGGGGGTTCCCCAGTGCTGGGGGGGCCCAAAGAGACAAACCCCCCCTCCATCCCGGGGTCCCCGTGCCCGGGGGGGCCCTAGAAACAAAACCCCACCCTTTCCCCCGGGCCCCCCCACAAACTTTTGGAGGGGCCCTTTGAGTCAAACCACCCTCCAGGGGCTCCAAGCTGCTGGGGAAAACATAGCACCAAACCAAACCCCGGGGGGCCCCACAATGCTGGAGGGGGGGATGAGGAACATCACCATCCAAAGGGACCCCCCAGCTGCTGGAGGGGGGCCCTAGAAACGAACATTTACCCAACCAAAGGGGCCCCCCAAAACTGCTGGGGGGGAAACCAAAGAGCCAACCCCCAAACCCGGGGCCCCCCAATTTCGGGGGGTTCACGAGCCCAAAACCACCATTTCCCGGGGGCCCCACAGTGCTGAAGGGTCCATAGTGCCGACCCCCTTTTAGGGGCCCCCCAGTGCTGGAGGGTCCCTAGAGCCCAAAACCACCATTTCCGGGGGGCCCCACAGTGCTAGAGGGTCCATAGAGCCAACATCACCACCATGGCTCCACAGCTCTGGAGGGTTTTTCCCTAAAAGCCAACACCCCCAACCAGGGGGCCCCACCGGGGATGGGGGGTTCCCTAGGGGCCAACCCCCACCTTTCCGGGGTCCCAAATGCTGCGGGGGTCCATTTAACCAACACCAACCCTCCAGGGGGGAAAACGCGCTGGAGGGGGCCATTAGAGCCAACACCACCATCCCCGGGCTCCTCAATGCTGCTGGGGGGTCCAAAGTGGGCCCCCCCCCTCCCTTTAAAAGGGGCCCCCCAAAAATGTGGGGGGGTCCATAAAACCAAAAACCACCATCCCCGGGGCCCCACAGCTGCGGAAAAGGGGCAAAAGCACCAAAACCAAACCCTCCCGGGGGCCCCCCAGCTCGGAAGGGTCCATTGAGCCAACACCCCCCCATTCAGGGGGGCCCCACAGCTTGGAAGGGGCCATAAGCCAAAAACCACCATTCCCCGGGGGCCCCCAGATGTGGAGGGTCCCTATAGCCAACACCAAACCCTCCCGGGGGGCCCCCCAGCTGCTTGGAGGGGCCCTAGAGCCAAAAAAACCCCCATCCAAGGTCCCTTCATTTTAATTGGGGTTTTTTGTCTGGGAATTAGGGGCCCCGGGGGACCTTTGGGGGGGCTTTTGGGCCTGCTTAAACCCAAAACCCTTTTGGGGCATTTCCACCTTGTGAAAAAGTTGCATTGTCTTGCTGGGAAAATCCCCCCCCCTTTTCCCCGGAAAGGGCATTTTAGATGTATGGGTGGGACTTTATTAGTTGGAGGAAAATTTATAACCAAAAACGGGGTAAGGGGTACCTTTTACATGGGTAGTGACCCAAAAGAATTTCCACAAAATATTCCCCCCCCATAACGCGGGCCCTCACCGCGTGTGTTCCCTTTGGGAATGGTTGCAGGGTGTTTGTTTTTTGATGTTTCCCCGTTTAAAATGCCAATGTTCCATTTTCCCGTTTAAAAGAAGCAAAAAACGGGGGCTCTTTGGGGAAGGAAACCCCTTTTTCCAAATCAAACCGAGGGGGTTAAATTTTGATACTACCAAGTAAAAAAAAAAGAAAAAATTTTTGGGGCTGAGGGAGTTAGTTTGCACGGGCAGTGGGCATTCTGTCCCGCTCTGGGTCCCATATGCAGTAGCGTCCTGGGTCATTTTGGAGGTGAGCTGCTCCACTGTAGCGTGAAGTTGCCCTCGCTCACCCTCGTAGCCAACGTTCACCTTTGCCAAACCAAAGGCACATTTGGGTTTTTGCAAAATTTTTCCCCCTTTACTTTATTTACAAAAGGCCCGTTTCCCTAAATTTACGAACTTTCATCTAGAGCCGCCAACACCCAAAAACTGTTCAGGGGTTTGACCCTCCCCCGCTACCCTGTGCCTGAAAGCCAATAATAATCCCCTTTTGCAGCTCTGACAAATTTCCCAACAGATAGGCAGACAGCCTATCACACACATTATATACCCACCAAGTTAGCGCAATGTGACTTCCTTCGTGATCATTGATGTCTCATTGACAATCATGTTGTCCCTTTGTGTTTGCTACAACAATGTAGGCCAATGTGACGGTGCTCAATTAAAATTAATTTCATAGTTAAAATACAATAAGCATCGTATAGACCAGAAATGCACAATAAATGAATAAAACCATAAATAAAAATAAAGTAACAAATTTTCGGTTTTTGTAATTTTAATATACTAACAATGCCAAATGGAGAATTTCAGGGATTAAAACAGTACCCTGGGAGTAAAAGTTTCATTTTTAGTATATTTATCAATTTCCAGTGACGTAGAGGTAAAATACAGTAAAAATTGCTTTTTAGTACATATTTGTATACCATCAATACCGGGGGGTGGACCCAAAGAATTTTAAAACAGGGACCGTTGTATATGTATATTATATACCCTCCCGTTCCGGGTGGGCCGTTTTAGATTTCAATACATTTCCGTGTTTGCATAGTACTTTTAAATTAACCCTCAGTACCGGTGACCGTTTAAATATAATTTCCGTACAGTGTGGGGAAAGTTTTATATTGTAAAAATTTTACAGTACCGGTGACCGTATAGATATAATACAGTACACGGCATTTTTGTTTAAAATATACCATCGTGCCCAAGGGCCAAACAGATATAAAACACTACACGGGAGTATGTTATAAAAAGGTTTTACCATTAGTGCTTGTGAACCCATAGATAAACACAGTATACATGTAAAATTTAGTGCATATTGTTTGGGCCCTCAAATACTTTTGTCCGTATAGTTTTAAACAGTATACGTGTAGTATAGTGCATATAGTATACCATCAGTACCAGTGACCATACAGATATAATACAGTACACGTGCAGTATAGTATAATGCATAATATATTCTCTCTCTCTGTCTCTGTCTCTCAGAACGAGTATCATCAACACACCACCCCTAATACCCCCCAAATTCAACCAAATGTGGGCAAATATACAACCTGACTCCCACCTCCCAATTCTATGAATTCACTCCGGACGGAGACCCCAACCCGCCGCCTCCATGGCTCTCCCAATTGGAAAATAATGTGGGGCGAATTTAGTTGAATCCAAACCAATCGCCTCTATACAACGTCTGAAAACGGCAGAAAATAGGAACCTGAAGAGAAAGGACCCATCCGCATGGCAAAGGAGCGGCCTGCTAGAGGTCCTCCGTAACGATCTGAATTCCCTCAAACATCTCAGCGGACACATCAGGGCCCCAGGGACCTCCCATAACAGCACCTTTTAACTTTTGCTTTCCTTATCCCTCTTGGATTTCCGAATCAAAATTTCAATGCTATCCCCCCAAACCACCACCCCCATAGCCAGTAACCCCCCTCTCCCCAGTTTCCGACTAGGGGACACTAACCCACCAAACCCCTAAAAAAAACGCCGGGGAGAAAGCTAACCAAAATAAAACAGTCTCAAACGTAGACCTGGAAACGGTTTCCAGCTCCCTCCCCAACCTCTCTAAAAGCGCAAAAACGACCGGATGCCTAGTGTCCCTGGACCCCGACCCTGACGATACCACTCGTAAAGCCCAGAAAGTCCTTCGTCAAATCAAGCAGCTTCCACATCTTGAGACCAAACACTAGACCTAAAATGAATCTCGTTACCTTGGAGACCGACCACCCGTCTCTCTGAACCTTAGCCAGAAGGCACAATAATGCGCCGATTTTGTCCTCCTCCGGCTAAGGCCATGTTCACACGGCTTATTTTGACGTTGTTTTGGTCGAGGTTTTTGGAGCGTTTCCTTGCCCAAAACGTTTCCAAAACACCCCCAGTTCATTTAATCGATTCCTATGTAAAACCTCATTGTAGTTCACACACGACAAGGTTTTTACGCGCTTCATTGGAAGCAATGAAAAAGAAGTGTCATGTCAATTCTTGAAGCGTGTTTCAGGCGCGGTTTTTGGCGTGGTTCTGGCGTGTTTTTGGTTTTTGTCCTGGCTATTAATTTGTATGGGTGAAAACCTCATCGAAAACCTCATTCAAAAACCTCGCCGAGAAAACCTCTAAACCCTCTTCTGAAGAAGCGTGTTTAAGGGAAGGTTTTGGGAGAGGTTTTGGGAGTGGAAATGCTCCAAAAACCTCGTCCAAAACCATGTCAAAATAAGCCGTGTGAACATGGCCATAACGTCACCCAGAACAACAATCCAGTCTACCCAAAGGCCCCAAGCCACTTCATAAGCTGCCCAGGTCCCACCTTTCAATGAAGACCGTATCAAATGATCTACAATTACGTACAGCCCAGCACTTGGAAAAAAGAATTGGTGCTTGAGGAAAATCGCAACTCTAGTTTCAAATGAGATAAAATATTCCACAGGACGCACAGGTTTAGTTGATTTTAAATGCACAATATTTATCTTAATGATGGAGTTGAATAAGGTGACATTAGTAGTTTACATTAGTTCATTTCCATACAAATAAATATAAGAAGGATATACAGCTTGAGGCAATGTGATCATTGACAGAGATGTCTCGGTTGACACAGAAACCTTTTTCTTTTTTTTTTCTTTAGTCTTTATTAAACATTTTCTTAATACAAAAACACATATAGAACAATGAGTCGCAGTCACATTGTATAATGAAACACCGTATTTAAGACACGGTCAACACATGCATACATGGGCAGAGAACACATGGAGCTTTGAGATCCAAATTGAGGTACATTGTAAGTGCAAATATAAGCATATGTATGCAAAGAACACATGGAAATATGAGAATAACCATGGACTGTTCTAAGAAAAAAGAAAAAAAGAAAGGAAGGAAGGGGGAAAAAAAGAAAAAAGAAAAAAAAAAAGGGGGGGGGGGGGGAAACCTCTCCGATCCATCGGACCCCGGGGGAACATCAGCGAGGCATAAAAGAGTAAACCACCTAAGGAGGGTGGGATGGAAATGCCAAGGGCAGAAGCCCAACCCACGAGACCAATCAACCCGAGAGGGCTTTAAAGGGCTGGGAGGATTGATATAGGACCCAAGGGTTCCAGGTATGCAAAGAAACCTTTTTCAATTGGATCACAAGAGATTGCAGGCAAAAAGTATAGAAACATAGATGTGTAAAAAGACTATTGTATTGCCAAAATGCACTGCTTGACCGTTACTGGGAGGAGAACGCTGAGAGCAATTCAAAGCGGGAGCGAGGTGAGCGGTCCAGAGGCAACTGGGACATTCCTCCCCGATTTGCGCCGCCATCGGAGCCAGGGTCCTGAACCAATCCCACTGTAAGCGAGACAGAGAATCAGCCACTACATTCTGAGCTCCCGGCACATGCTCAGCAACCACCCACGAATTCACCGGCAGACATCTGAGCACCAAAAACCTGAGCAAGCGCACTACCGGAAGTGACGATGCCGACCGGCTGTTAATGGCCTGCACCACCCCAAGGTTGTCGCAGTGAAATTGCACCTTCCTATTCCGGAAGCGCTCCCCCGAGAGCTCCACTGACACCACTATGGGAAAAAGCTCCAAAAAGACTAGCGGTGAATCCTCCCAAGACGCCGACCATCAGTAAAATGATGTCCACCTCCTGATTAGAGATCTCCTCGCCCATGGAAAATGGACCGTCCGTTGTACAATTGCAAAAAACTAGACCAGACCTGCAAAGCCTCTCTATGGTCCTTAGTCAACCGGACAAATTGATCTGGCGCCCTGATCCCTGCCGTAGCGCTAGCTAAACGCTGGCAGAAAACATGGCCCATATGTATAATTCTGCATGCGAAGTTGAAGTGAATTTTTTTTGTCCCTACTTTTTTGACAATTGTTTGTTTTTTGTTACTTTTTTGCTTCCTTTTAATTGTAATTATTAAATGTTATGTTTTAGAAATATACGTGTTTGATTTAGTCTTTTTTGAAGTTAAGTTTCCCCAACAACGACTGAAAATCCCTAAGGGGGATCTTCCTCAAATGAGCCACTCGCAAGAACTGCAATTTATCCTCCGGCAACCTGCATTCCATCTTCACTGAGTCAATACAGGTCCCCAAAAAATTCATGCAGAAAGCAGCGCCCTCTGTCTTCTCAGGCGCCAACGGCACCCCAGAACGACTTGCCACGCAACTCATCGTCCGCAATAACGATCCACAAATTGGGGACCCTTAACTCTGCTGCCCATCTGATTCACCTCTCTCCTCGCTACTCCTCTGCCTCTCCCCTCTGCCGATCCCTTCACTGGCTTCCCATTGCCCAGCGAATTCAAGTTACTAACCATACAAGGCTCTCCATAACCTCTCCCCTCCATACATCTCTGCCCTAATCTCCAGATATCTCCCCTCACACAACCTCCGCTCCTCACAGGACCTTCTCCTCTGCTCTCCCCTTATCAGCTCCTCACACAACCGTCTCCAAGACTTCTCCCGTGCTTCCCCCACACTCTGGAACTCACTGCCCCAACACCTCAGACTCTCCTCCTCTCTCACTAGCCTCAAACGTAACCAGAAAACCCATCTCTTCAGAAGCCTATAACCAACATTAACCGTGTTGCACTGCTCCATCCCACAAACATGTCTGCCCCTCACCTTCTGTCTCTTCCCTCCTTCCCTTTAGACTGTAAACCCTCGCGGGCAGGGCCCTCTCTCCCTCTGTACCAGTTGTTAGTCACTTACTGTCACTTTGTAATTGTTTGACCAATGTTATTTATGCACCCGCCTGAAATGTACAGCGGCCTGGAATCAAGGGCGCTCTAAAATAAGTGATAATAATAATAACCAGCCGGCCCCACATAGAATAAATCATCCAAACAGTGGATGATAGAACTCAGACCCGAAACCTCGCAAACGACCCATTCTAAAAACGTGCTAAAAGCCTCAAAATAGGCACAGGACAGGGAACAGCCCAGAGGGCAACGGTCTACGAAAAACTTTTCCATTGACTTCTATAGGAGAGTTTTCTAGGCTTTTTGACCTGGGAAGAAAGTGTGCAGGGAGGAGGAGAGGGGGAGCTGTGACATCTCCTATTGTGACTGGTGGATCCTGTGTAATCTATACACATTGGGGTCACCTTTCAGTGTAATCCTTGAATAAAAAAAAAAGCACAAAAAAATGTTTAACATAAAAACTTTACTTAAACAGTAGGTATTTTTTTTGATGACACATTTCCTTCTATGAGCTCTGTGATATATAGGATTATATGCATAGTTGCCAACTTTTGAAAATGAAAAAGCAGGAGTAATTAGTGGGCGTAATTGCATGGACACGCCCATCTTGCCGGTATGCCACGCCCCTTCAAAAAGCCACACCCACTCCACCTAACTGCATAACGGCTTTGGAAGAAAGCCAGGTAGATGCTCTTATAGCCAGGTAGTAACCCCCATAAGCAGGTAGTGCCCCTTACACAGGTAGAGCCCCTTGTAGCCAAGTAGATGCCCCTCTGTAGCCAGGTAGGTCCCTTTGTTAGCCAGTAGGTGCCGCCCTTTGTTAGCCAGGTAGGTCCCCCCCCATTGTTGCCAGTAGGTGCCCCATTGTTTGCCAGGTAGTGCCCCCTCTGTTGCCAGGTAGTGCCCCCATTGTTGCCAGGTAGTGCCCCTTGTTGCCAGGTAGATGTCCCCCTTGTTTGCCAGGTTGATGTCCCCATTGTTTGCCAGGTAGTGCCCCCATTGTTGCCAGGTAGATCCCCCCTATTTTGCCAGGTAGATGCCCCCCTGTTGCCAGATGCCCCCATTGTTCCAGTAGTGCCCCCTCTGTTGCCAGGTAGATGTCCCCTCTGTTGCAGGTAGATGTCCCCTCTGTTGCCAGGTGGTGCCCCCCTCTGTTGCCAGGTAGATGCCCCATTGTTGCCGGGTAGTGCCCCCTCTTTTGCCAGGTAGTGCCCCCTCTTTTTGCAGGTAGATGGTCCCCTCTGTTGCTGGGTAGATATCCCCTCTGTTGCCAGGTAGATGTCCCCTCGGGTTGCCGGGTAGTGCCCCCATGTTGCCAGGCAGAGCCCCCCATATAGCAATAAAAAAAAAATAATAAAATCACTTACCTCACCAGGGCTCCTGCAGCGCGGCCGCTCCTACCGATCTCCTCAGCAGCGCAGGGGAAGTGAGAGCAGCCGCGCGTCACTCCCCTGCAGCCGCACGTCACTTCCCCCCGCGCCGCTGACCTGTATGTGCGGCGCACACACCCCGGGGCCGGACATACAGGGGAGGAGGGAGGAGGGGAACGATCTCCTGCCTCCTCCCTGCACAGCGAGACTTCCGGGCGGGTGAAACGGGCGCAGCGGCCGCTTCACCCGCCTGTAGGGGCGCCCGGCGGCGCCAGAGTAGCGCACTAGCGCTACTCCGGCGCCGCGGGGCCCTTTTAAAGGACCCCCGCCGCCTGCTGGCGGCGGGAGGAATGCCAACCCCCCGGGAGGGCGGGAGGGACCCCAAATAGCAGGGACCCCCCGCCAAAAAGAGAGTTGGCATGTATGGTTATATGATAGAGGAGAGAAAGCTGAGCTCTGTGATATATGGGTTATATGATAGAGGGGAGAAGCTGAGCTCTGTGATAAAAATAGGGTTATATGATAGGGGAGAGGAGCTGAGCTCTGTGATATATAGGGTTATAAGATAAAATGAGCTCTGTGATATATAGGTTAAATAAGGAGAGAAGCTGAGCTCTGTGATATATAGGGTTATATGATGGAGAGAAGTGAGCTCTGTGATTATAGGGTTAATAGAGTAGCTGAGCTCTGTGATTTATAGGGTTATATGATAGAGGGGAGAAGCTGAGATCTGTGAAATATAGGGGTATATGATAGGAGAGAAGCTGAGCTCTTGATATATGGGGTTATAATGATAGAGGAGAGATCGACTCTCTGATATTGGTTTTATAGAGGAGAGAGCTGAGCTCTGTGATTATGGGTTATATGATAGAGGAGAGAGCTGGTCTGGATATTAGGGTTATGAAGAAGAGGGGCTGAATCTGTGATAAGGGTTTATATAAGTAGCTGAGCCTGGATAATGGGTTTATATAAGAGAGAAGCTGGTCTGTGTAATAGGGTTTTAAGATAAGGGGAAGTAGTCTGTGATATATGGGTTATAGATAGAGGAGAATGCTTTAGCTCTGTGATATATAGGGTTATATGATAGAGGAGAGAAGCGAGCTCGTGATAATGGGTTATGAAGAGGAGAGAGCTGAGCCCGTGATATATAGGGTTATATGATAAGGAGAGAAGTCTTTGATATATAGGGTTAAGATAGAGAAAGAGAGCTGGCTCTGTGATATAGAGGTTATATGATGCTGAGCTTTGTGATATATAGGTTATATGATAGAGGTAAGAAGCTGAGCTCTGTGATATAAAAGGGTTAATGATAGAGGGAGAGGACTGAGCTCTGTGGTATATAGGGTTTTTATGATAGAGGAGAGAAGCTGAGCTCTGTGACATATAGGGTTATATGATAGATGAGAG
Organism: Phyllomedusa bahiana; assembly: GCA_025379985.1. Taxonomy (NCBI): domain Eukaryota; kingdom Metazoa; phylum Chordata; class Amphibia; order Anura; family Hylidae; genus Phyllomedusa; species Phyllomedusa bahiana. The sequence continues at coordinate 135,416 of JAODAL010004250.1, read as the reverse complement.
AAGCTGAGCTCTGTGATATATGGTATATCATAAGGAGAGAAGCTAACTCGGAATTAGGGTTATTGATGAGGAAGGGCTGAGCTCTGTGATAATAAAGGGGATGATAAGGAAGGAGCTGGCTTGTGATGTATAGGTTATATGTAGAGGAGAGAAGCTGAGCTCTGTGATGTATAGGGGTTTTATGATAGAGTAGCTGAGCTCTGTGATTAAGGGTTATAATGATAGAGGAGAGAAAACGAGTCTGTGATGTATGGTTTAATGATAGAGGAGAAAGCGGCTCTGTTATATGGTTTTATGATAGAGGAGAAGCTGAGCTCTGTGATATATAGGGTTATATGATAGAGGAGAGAACTGAGCTCTGTGATATAAAAGGGTTTATATCATAGAGGAGAGAAGCTAAGCTCTTGAAATATAGGGTTATAATGATAGAGGAGAGAAGCTGAGCTCTGTGATATATAGGGTTATATGATAGAGAGAGGAGCTCAGCTCTGTGATATATAGGTTATATGATAGAGGACAGGAGCTGAGCTCTGTGATATATAGGGTTATTATGATAGAGGAAAAAAGCTGAGCTCTGTAATATAAAAGGTTATATGATAGAGACAGGAGCGAGCTCTGTGTATATAGGGTTATAGATAGAGGAAGGAGCTGAGCTCTGTGATAAAATATGCAGAGGAAAGCTGAGTCTGTGATATATAGATTATAGTAAGGAGGAGCTGAGCTCTGTGATATATAGGGTTATATGACAGAGGAGAGGAGATTCTGTTAATAGGGAAAATATATAGAAAAGGGTGAGCTCTGAGATTTTATAGGGTTTTTGATAGAGGAAGGCCTGAGCTCTGTGATAAAAAAGGTTATATTTACAGAGGAGAGGAGCTGAGCTCTGTGATATAAGCCCAGCTTACTCAGCCCATGTACAGTGATCGACAGTTTGCTCTGTATACAGACTGATACAGAGAAAGCTGTCAGTCACTGTATGTGAGCAGCATAAGCTATCACTTTCTGTTTTAGTATTTTCTTTGCTTCTCACTCACATATCAGGTATCCTCACATAAACCTATATATCACAGAGATCAGCTTTACTCCCTCTCCCACCTTACAAATACATTTATAAAGTTTTCTATGACCGTCCAGTGATCCTGATATTAGGCCGCCCAGCACTTCTAGCTGACTGAAGACATTTTCATGCTATAGGGAGGCATTCAGCTTGTTGACCCGGTGTAGGTCAGCGGGAAGTGTTTGTTCACTATGTGTTGTGCCCCTGCGCCTCCCTGTCAGAGTCCTTGTACTTGTTTGCACACCCTTATCTCTCCACTCCGTGTACTTCACACAGGTTAGTTATTAGGTGAGGGCACCTCCTCAGAGCTTGGCGTGAAAATCTTCATGCTGTGTTCAGCTACCGTCCTGGGACACTGCCAGCAGATGACAAGAGGTCGCAGCCCCAGTCCCATGAAACTTGAGGAACTTATTACATTAAAAAGTACAATACGAGGAATCCTATAATATTTTATCATTGATCCCACACATTTTATATACAGGTGCGGAGATGATAATCCTTAAAGGGGTTGTCCAGGATTAGAAACAAATGACTACTGCTTGTAAAAACAGCGCCACCTCTGTCACAGGATGTGCCTGGTATTGCAGCACAGCTCCATATTAGTGAATTGGACTGAGCTGCAATAAAAGAACCATTCTGAGGGGGCGCTGTTTTTACAAGGCAGTAATCATGTTTTTTTAATCCTGGACAACCCCTTTAAGGATTATCATCCCTGCACCTGTATATAAAATGTGTGGGATCAATAATAACATATTATAGGATTCCTCTTATTGCACTTTTTTCATGTAATTTTGTCACATCCGTTTTTCCCTCCTCGCCTTTTTATTTTTTTTTACCTATATAGACATATGAAGTCTTTTATTTTGCGGGACAGGATGTACTTTCTAATGGTGTTATTCATGTTACCATAGAACCACAAAATTTCTAAGTGGGGCAAAATGTGAAAAAAAACTTACTTGCGCCATGTTTGCGGGAGTTTTATTTTTACAGCGTTCAATCTTCAGTAAAAATAATGTTTTATCTGTATTCTACAGGTTGATACGAATCCACCAATACCAAACATGTAGGGTTTCCTTTGTGTTTTGGTACCGTTAAAAAAATTCCAAATATTTTCTATTTTTGAAATTTGTGCCGCGGCGCCATTTTCTGTGACCAATAACTTTTTTGTACTTCTACCGGTGAGGGGGCTTTTTTTGGCTGAAGTGTACTTTTTACTGCTACCACTTTGGAATGTATGTGACTTTTTTGATTAAATATATTCCAATTTTTAGGGGACGTGAAATGACCAAAAAAACGCAATTTTGGCATTTGGAGTTTTTTTGTTCTATGGTGTTCAGCGTACTGATGTTATATTTTAATAGATCGGATTTTTTTGGGACGCGGCGATAACAAATATGGGGAACTCTTATTTTTTTATTTGCAAATGGCTAAAGGGGGGGATTTGAACATTTAATATATTTTTATTTTTTAACACTTTAAAACTTTTTTTTTACTTGAACTTTGAGTCCCCTTAGGGCGCTGCACCACTTCGAGGGCTCAATCATTTATACAGCCTAATGCATTGTTTTGTGGCGCGTACCTGTGTGCGGCACCAGGCGCCATGTGTTTAGAAGAACTTTCATTATCCCTGCAGCGTATACGGCAAAAAGAAATGTCACTTCTTAGGGTATGTTCACACGCTTATTTACGCTTTAATACGGCCGAAATGCGCGCCGCAGTTACGGTAATTCATAGCTCTCATAGAGAACTATGAATTATGTCTCATCTACAATCATATTGTACGCCGTGGGAGAGAAGTCACATGTCACTTCTTTGCGAAGCTTACGCGCCGCTGACAATAGTGGTGTGTGGGGCCGACCCCTGTGTTTTTAAAAATACGCGCGGGGACATGCGTGTTCTAAAAAACAGGGGGTTTATTGTGGTCCTTAGAAAGCCCCCCAGTACCCCCGTGTGAACTACCCTTCCTCAGGTTCAATAGGGGGGCAGGGAAGAGGCGGGAAATCAATTTCTCTATCAAGCTATATTACAAAAATTACGGGTGTATTTTGGGGCGCATTGCAGCACAATAAGGCCCCAAAATACGCCCTGAAATAAGCCGTTTGACCAGGGCCTTCCTGGTCATTTCCTCCAGGGCGAGGTAAAAAATTTTTCCCCCCCCCCCCCCCCCCCCCCATGTAAAAAATGCGCCACATGAAACACATGCATCACCATCAACCAAACCAAAAAATACAGAAAGCTTTACCCAATGTGCTACATTAAAATTATAGAAAATGTCATAAGTTACCAATAACACGCTAAAACCAACCAGAATCCCAAACCACAAAGCCCACAATCCCAACACCAGTGACCGAATAATACCACCACCCATGCCACATATCACCAAAATGACCAAATACAGCAACACTGTGACCCATATCACCAGCACTAGTGACTGAATAATACAAACTGACCATTACTGATAAAACCATTTACTACAAGCTATTTTTACCAGCATACAGTGCCCAAACAGTGATGGCAGGGCGCCGCCCTCCAGGTGAAGGTCGGGGGGGGGGGGGGGGTGGTAGCCCGTTTTCGCTAAGCCCTCCGCCTCCGTTTTCAGTTAAGCCACGGGGCGGTGCTGGGGGGGGGGGCCCCCCTCCCCGGGCCCGCTGCGCTGCGATCTATTTCATGTCCCTGGGCGCGCTTTGCCGGAGCCGGGCCCGCCCCCTCTTGTCTGTGGCGGCCCATCAGAATAATTTAATCGCGAGGCCCCCCCCGAGGGGCGGGGAACTTCACTGATTCAAACTTTCCGCATCCCCCCGCAGGGCAGAGAGCGCGGCGGCGACAGAGAAAGGTGGGAGGGCCTGACTTGGGACAGCGGCCAAAGGGACTGTAAGAATATTTGTCACTTGCGCAGCTAGCCGGCCCGGGACCTCCTCCGAAGGGGCCCCGGCCATCCATCCCCGCCCAGCCTACAGGGGGGCCCTAATACTGTGGGGGGGGGCTTTGCTTTCGGGGGGCGGGCTAAAGCCACAGGGGGGGGCCCAAATCTGGGGGGGGGGTATCTTTTAGGGGGCGGGGTATGCCTACAGGGGGGGGCCCCAATACTGGGGGGGGGGTTATGCCAAGGGGGGCCCTAATACGGGGGGGTATGCCACAGGGGCCCCCCAATACGTAGGGGGGGTTTTTTCCTACAGGGGGGCCCTAATACTGGGGGGGGGGGCTATGCTTCCAGGGGTCCCTAATACTGGGGGGGGTATGCCCCAGGGGGCCTAATATGGGGGGGGGTTAGCCTAAGGGGGCCCAATCTGGGGGGGGCTATGCCCACAGGGGGGGCCCCAAACTGTAGGGGGGGGGCTATGCCCACAGGGGCTCTAATACTGGGGGGGGGGCTATGCTTACAGGGAGGCCTAAACGGGGGCTAACCTCAGTTTCAGTTGATACTTTATTCCTCAATTTCCCCTGCGCCCGCCGGCCCGCGATTCAGCCCCGCCACCGATGATCCCCCTGCAGCTGCGCCGGTCCCCCCCGATCCATCCTACACTGCCCCGGGGCCACCCGCACCGCGCCGGTCCCCCCCCCCAACCACCCCCCCCCCCCGATCATCCCCTCAGGCGCCGGCCCCGCATCCAACCACCCCGTCACCGATTTAAACCACCGCAGCCGCGCCGGTCCCCCGATCCATCCACCCCCCCTCACCGGCCACCGCGCCGGCCGGGCCCCGATCCATCCACCCCCCGCTCACCGCCGTCCACCTCACCCGCCCGGTCCCCCCGGCGTCCCATCCAGCCCCGCTCACCGCCCATCCACCTGCGCCGGCCCGGGCCCGCATCCAGCCCCCCCTCACCGCCTCCACCGCACCCCCGCCGGTCCCGCGATCCACCCGCCCCCCTCACCCCGATCCCCCTGCACCCCCCCCGGTCCCGCGATCCATCCGCCCCGTTCACGATGACAACCCCGCACCGCGCCGTCCCCCCCATCCACCCACCCCGCTCACCGCCGTCCCCCCTGCAACCAGCCCGGGCCCCGATCCTCCCCCCGCTCACCCAATCAACCTGCAGCGGCCGGCCCGCATTCCACCCCGCTCACCGGACAACCTGCAGCCGCGCTGGTCCCCCGAATCCACCCCGCTCACCGCCGATCCACCGAGCCGGGGGGCCCCTTTCCCCCGCGACCATCCACCCCGCTCCACCGATGATCACCTCACCCGGGCCGGGCCCCCGATCCATCCAGCCCCGCTCACCCTCATCCACCTGCAGCCGGCGGTCCCCCCATCCGCCCCTGTCCCCGAGTTATAAGTCGGCATAAGGGGGAAAAATTGGTCCCGTTTTAAACGGAAATAAACCCCCCCTAAAAAAAAAAGTTTTATAAAAAAAAAGGGGAAAATGGGGGGATTCCCCCAAATTTTTTAAAAGGGGAAACCCCCAACCCTCTTAAATCCCGCCCCCCTTTGGTTATTAGAACAAATCCCTTTTTTTCGGCCGGTTTAAAAATTAAAAAGGGGATAGGGAAAAAAAATAATAAAAATTTTTGGGCTTTTTTTAAAAATTGGCCCTTTTTTGATTAAAGTTTTGCAGAAAATAAAAATTTTCAAATTTTTTCAATCGTTGGAGTGCAAAATCTTTCTTTAGTGTTTTCCTTTTGGTGTGCCCCTCCAAGGACCGTGAGGCCCAGGACATAATTTTTTATCATTTAGGGAGAACTGACACGACAAGCAAAAGGGTAACAATGTTTTGATCTTTTGAACACTTGTGGGGAAAATTGAAGAAAAAGTTATTTTTTCCAGGCCCCCTCTGCACCAACATTGGGAAGTGAGAAGAGACCTGGGATCAATTTTGGTTAAAATTTTTCTTGACTCGATCCAAGCCCAGAAGGGTTCAGGCGTTTTGAAAACCAAAGGTTAATTTTCCCAATACTAACAAAATAATTAAAAATTAACATTTGATTTTTTTGGAGCAAAACGAACAATGCATTTTTTAAAAGGAAAAAATCTGCAAACTAAGCAGAAGCTAAAAACTCGCAAGTCACATTTATGTATAAGATATAAGATGATGGCTTAAAAAGATGTTAGCCTCATAACAAAAATGTATGGAGTGAGATATGGAGCCTGAAAGCCCCCCCAAGTTCAAACCAAATTGTTACCCTTTTGTTTTCAGTGTAAAAATTATTTATTGGATATGATTTTGAACACAAAAAAATTTTAAATATGCAAAACACTGCAGGAACATTTTTTGGGTCTCTGAATTTTTTCTGAGAAATAGTATTGCCCCCCTCAGATTGCATACTACCCCACACTGACCCCATTTTTTCAGGCTAAGAACGGCCTCTCTACACTAAATTGGGTTGGGGCAAAGCAGGACCACAGGGGGCAAAACTCTAACAATGCGGGGGATGAAGGAAATTTCCTCACCCATTTGATGAATGGTTATCTTCTACTTTTTGAAAGCAGGTAAAATTTAGCTGTAATCTGTTTGCCCTGGGAGCGGGAATCTTTTCCCCTGGGGCAGCACTTTGCCTGTCCATTCATCAATTTCACCCTATGTGAGAGGGTGAAAATATTGGGGCAGGGGGGGGGGGGGGGGGAGATGGGGGGGCCGGACCCCAATTCCTCTTACTCTTTCATCGAACTAAATGGACAACCTATTATATATTTTGGGGTCGGTCCCCTTTTTTGACGACCCTTTCTCCTACAAAATAGGCACCGACTCCACGACTCCGACTCCACAGCCCTGGTTACAATAGAGTTTGTTGCTTGCAGTTGAGCTAGTGTTGGGAAAGTCCCTGTATCTAGGTTGGAGTAGCCATATGGCTATGCCCACACAGCATAGGAAAACCATCATATTTTCAGCGGTTTTAGGATTCTAAAAGCACTAAGAATACGACAGTTCAGGCAGCCCATAGACTTTAGGGCATGTTCCCACAGCATGGGTTTTCGGCCGGTTTTTCAGATGGTTTGTGGTTTTGCAGACCATCTGAAACACCGGCCGCAAACGAGCACAATGGGCTCCTATGGAAAACCCGTGTAGCAGTCCCCACTGCATGGGTTTTCCGCCCGGCGTTTTTTCTGCCCGCAGACTGCCTGAGAAACATTTGGACGGAATATGTGCAAGTGAATGTAAAGGGGGGAGTGCTTTTTTCCGCTTATCAAGGAGAAAAGCACCCCGCCCACACCCCCTTCACGGCAATCTGCACGGCACTAAAACAGGACAAATACCGGTCGGATTAACCGACCAATATTTGTCTATTGCCGTGTGAACGCACCCTTAAGACAAAAAAAAGCTAAAACCGCCAGCGTTTTTTTATGCAAAACGTGACAAAAACCACGTCGTGCATCAGACAAAAAACGGTCGACTATCGGACAGGTTTTGTCCGATGCTGTGTGAATCCAACCTATGTCCCATTTGCTCTTCGTGGACACTACAGTGATTAATGAAGGTGTCCCTGACGGTGGGGAGCTTGGGGGGTGGGCTTTTTTAGCTAACAGGGTGGGGGTGATTGTCTTTTATGAGCTTTAGAAAACTCCAAGGACCTTCTTTGAAGTCCCTGTTGCCATTTAGGCTAAGTCCACATATGTCAAAGTGCCATCCAAAATCTGACAGTACTTTAAGGGTATGTTCACACGGCTACTGGGGGAGCGTACTGTACGCGTTGCAGTACGCCGTTGGTTTTAGAAGCATGTGCTGATCAGCGCGTAATTCCAAGGACAGGTGGGGGGGGCGGCCATAGAGAACTATGGATTACCGTAATTTGGGCGCTCATCTCGCTTGTATTAGAGTGCAAATACGACGCGAAATGCGCACGGAATTTTGACCATGTGAACATACTCTTAGGCCGTGTTCACACGGCTTATTCCCGACGGATTTGTGAGCCGTATTGAGCTCACAAATCCGCCGTGAATACGGGGCGGGGCGGGGGCGGGGCCGGAGCGCGGCGGGGGCGCCGCTCCCGGCCCCATAGACAATGCATTGTTTACGGCGCGTCCGCGCCGTAAATAATGTGCATGTCACTTTCTCCCCCCGCGGCGGATTTACCGAGCGGGGAGGAGCGACGGAATCCGCTGCTCTCTATGAGAGCAGTGGATTACCGTAATGACAGGGACGGATTGGCACCGTACTGAAGCGCAAATCCGGCGCGGAGTACGCCGCCAATCTGTGCCCAAATAAGCCGTGTGAACGAGGCCTTAGAGTTTCCAGCATCCAAATCAGCGTCAAATCCTCGTCTGAAAAGCACCTCACAACAGCAGTTTTCAGATGAGGATTTGATGTGGTTTTGACAAGGTTTTTGAAACGCGCGTTTTTCGGCTTGGTTTTTGGCGAGATTTTTGAAACGCATGTTTTTTGGCATGTTTTTTTTTATATATATATTCTGATCATATCAAAAAAACATTCAATAAATTCTATATATTATTTTGTATAATATATATACATATATAGTATATATTATAGAATATATACTTTACTATATAGTATATAGTATATATAGTATATATACATATAATATAAAATACTATATACACTAGTATACATACTATATACTACAAATACTATACTATATACACTATATAGTATAGTATAAACTATATATACATTCAGTATATATAAAATATATATATATACACATATACATAGAGTGTATAAAATAATATATAAAATGTATTTAACATGATTTTTAATATAATCAAAGTATAATATTAAATAAATCCGCGCCAATAAAAACCCCCACACTTGTGGACGAGGTTTTAATGCTCTCCATTGATTCCTATGGGGATTTTCAGGGTTTAAAACGCCTCACAAGTTGACATGACACCTCTTTTTCAGCGCCCAAAAAAGCATCCAAAGAAGCGCGGAAAAATGCATAGCGTGAACTGTGATGCAGTTTTCCATTGGAAACAATAAAAATGAACTGGGGTGTTTTGGAAGCTTTTTGGACGCTGTTTTGGCACAGAAATGCTCTGAAAACAGCGTCAAAATCAGCCGTGTGAAGATACCCTTAGCAGCGACTGAGAGATATCACTCACTAAGGGTAGAAATATATGGAACGGTTAAAGGGGTTGTCTCACTACAAGGATTGCTGCTTTTATGTTAAAGATCTTGCAAAAACAAGTCACTTTGCAATATGTGTTCATTAGCAGTGTCCTACCTATTCTTAGATATCCCCTCTTGTATGGGCTGCATCAGCTCCTCAGGTCGCTATAGCTACAGACCTGTTTGATCTCTCCTAATAGGCTGCCAGTGCTGGTCGCTATAGCTACAGACCTGGCTTCTACTGCAGCCTAGTAGATAAGATGAATCATTGTTGTGAGACAACCCCTTTAAGGCTCACACAACAATGGGTTTTAAATTATCTTAAAGGAACCTGTCACATTGAACGCGCGGGCAGCATGTTATAGAGCAGGAGGAGCTGAGCAGATTAATATATTGTTACGTGGGGAAAGATTCCTTACAAGTTGTATTTTATTCCTTTAAATCTCTGCTTATTCTCGGTTAAGGAGGTATCAGTGATTGACAGCTTTCCTTTTGTAAGTGCATACAGAGATGGCTGTCAGTCACTGATAACACCACCTTCTGGACTCCTTTACCCAGAATAAGCAAGGTTCTTGACCTCATCATGGCCAGACCATAACCACCCTGTGTATTCCTACCATTAGAGGCTATCTGGTGAGAACGAAAATGTGTGCATACCATAAGTGTATCATACAATGGTGTGTATATTTATTAATATACACACTACACCCCTGGATATATTCCTCAAAGAGTGTAGTTTCCAAAATGAGGTCATTTTAGGGGAGCTTATTAAGTTTTAGCACCTTAGGGTGTCCGCAACCTTAAACCGGTGCCTAAAATATATCTTAATCAAAATGAGACCCCAGAGTCCAGTAGGTGCTCCTCCTATTCTGAGTCTTGTGGTTTAGTCAACTAGCGCACTAGAGCCACATATGGGATATCTCTAAAAACAGCAGAATCAGAATAATCGATGGTGAGTTGCATTTCCCTGTAAACGTCTACTGTGTTCTAGTAAAAATGGATTGAAATTGAAAATCTACAAAAAAAAGTGACGTTGAAATTTCACTTCCACTTTGCTTTAATTCCTGTGAAATACCTAAAGGGTCAATAAACTTCCTAAATGCTGTTTTGAATACTTTATGGGGTGCATTTTCTTTAATGGAGTCATTTATGGGGTATCTAACATACAGGATACAACCTGGCGTGCCTCACAAGACACGTCTTGGACTGGATGGGTGAGACGAGTAGATACTCCAATTTTGACCTAGAGAGGGATTTGATGCACCCGTGGCACCCTCAAGCGCTCCTACATACAAAGCTTTCACTAATCCCACCTGAGGTTAAGGGTTCCCTCTTGCTCAAGGACACGATTGCAACATGGAAACATGTCCGTAAGCTTCTGATGCTGCCATACCAGATGTCCCGTAGACTCCCCTTGTGGGAACTACCAGAATTTCCCCAGGGTCGCACCAACCCCATATTTAAACTGTGGAGGGACAGGGGTGTGAAATATGCAGAACATTTAATGCACATGGAGGAGAGAAGATGGTTGTCCCCTTCCGAACTCAGAAACAAATTCTCCCTTCCATCGGCCCACGTTTTTGCCGCACTATAAGTCCTCTCCTTCTGCAAGTCTAAACTTAAGAATCTCTCAAGAGTATGTACCCCAATGGATTCGATTCTCTGCTGAGATGCCACAATTCCTCCTTCACCCTCTCGCGCATCTATAGCATCCTGAGAGAATGGGATAGAGGTAAAAGAGGCGAGTGTCCCTTTATGAAGTGGGGGCGCAAGCTAGAAGACCCTGATCTCCCAGACAAAATTCTGTCAGGCCCGGATAGACGCCTATTGTGCCCCAAATGCCAAGCTCCGGCCACCGACATGTGGCATGGACTGTGGCAATGCCCCTCTACGCAGCTGTTTTGGGACCAATTCATTGACTATGTGCGACAACACTGGCGAGTCAATTTAACCAAGACTTACGATCTGTTGATCTTTCACTACTTCAGGCCCCCGGATGACGGCGAATCCAATGATCAGACAGTGAAACATGTTCCCAGTATTGTCCACATAGCAACTTTGGTGGCTAAGCGCTGTCTTTTGTTGCACTGGCTGAAACCGCAGACCCCACCCGTGTCTCTGTTGGTGGATAGTCTGAAGCAATACCTGATTGCAGACAAACTGGAAACAGAACGACACAAAGAAATGCGGACAGAGAGGTTTTTTAAAAAATGGAAACCCTTTATTCTCTCGCACTTCTCCAAAGAAGAGAGGTCCCAGTTAATGTCCTCCTTCAGATACACGGGCTGGTATGCGAGGGAGACCTTACTAGGCACCTTGGGAGCTCTTGAACAATGAGACCCTCCTTCCCCTCTTCCTCACCACCCCAACGCAGGCGATCTAAATTTCTAAGCCTCCACATCTTTTGATACATACTTCGCCGATGTTGTGGTGGCCTACAGAGGCGGCGGACAGGTTGGAGCCTACCCCCCCCCCTCCCTGCCATGGGACGAACCAATCCTCCTCAGGGCAAAAAGGATTCTCGCTGTTATGAGGTCAACACAGAATTTCCCTCCAATGTTGCAATGTGACAACTCAGACTCACTTTTGTCGCTCTTGTTACTTTTGTCCTTTTCCCTTTATTATATATATATATATTTTTTTTTTTTATTTCATTGCTTTATCATTTAATGTTCTCGGAAACATCTAAGGGTCTACTACAAATGAAACTCTAATGATTAATATTATTAGTATGTTGCCTTTAACATGTGCTAGTTGCTGACATTTCTGTGTATGGAAAGCCATAATCATTCTTTTGTAAATGTGCTCGTTTCTTCTTGTTGGAATAATTCCTCTGATTTGATTCCATGTTGTAAAACAATATATGAAAACCAAATAAAATATGTTTAAAAAAAAAACCATACAGGCCCCTCAAAGCCACGTCAGAACTGGACTGGTCAGTAAAAAAAAATCTGTGTTGCAAATTTTTTTGAAAATGTGAAAAATTACTACTAAAATTCTAAGCCTCCTAATGTTGCAAAAAAGAAATAAAAAGAGATTTACAAATGATTCCAACCTACAGTGGACATATGGTAAATGCTATTTATAAATTATTTTGGGTGGTATAACTATCTGTCTTAGGCCTTGTCCCCACAGCAAAGGTTTTCAGTCGGTTTTACAGAACTTTTACATTTATTTGAATAGAAAATCCGTAAAGCGGTCCACACTACACGGATTTTCCACCGGACGGGTACCAACGACGCCCGATGAACCCCATTGACTACAGTGGTGGCCATCGGGTTTCTGTCGTGGTACCTGCCGTATTAGGGCTTGTCCCCACAGCAGGGTATTTTGGTCAGCTTTTGAGACGGTTTGTGGTTTTACAAACCGTCTGAAAACCGACATGCAATGCTCTCCTATAGACTTTAATAGAAAATTTTCCGCCGGACGTTTTTTTGCACTGTGGGCGTTCCTAAAAACTTAAAACATGTTCATTCTTCCGCCCGGTTTGTGAGCAAGACATGAACATGTGGGTGCAAAGGGGGACGGCTTGAATCTGCAAACCGCGGACAAAAGCCGCCCCCCTGCGTGCCTAAAAAAGACTAAATACCAGTCAGAAAATCCGACCGGTATTTGGTCTTGGCCGTGGGAATGAACCCTTACACGCAGAAATGTTTCCAAAATTAACAACATTTTGATATTTTTCACATAAAAACAAGGATTGTATGGACCAAAATTTATTACCAACTTAAAGCACAATGTGTCACAAGAAAACACTCTCTGAATCACATGGATAGGTAAAAGTGTCAAAAAGTTATTCCCGAACAAATGGTTGGGTATTGACGATGCAGATGAGGTAATTATTTCAGGCTGGAATGCAATTCGAAAGCACATTATAAATGAAAAATGGCGTGAAACTTATTTTAAAATAGCACATGGTGCAATATATGCTTTTGATATCCCACCATCACCAAATTTCCCTAATAGGCTAACGGCCTGCCGAAAATGTGGCGAGGAAAAAACAAATCTGTATCATGGGTTATGGACGTGCCAAGGGATACAAACATTTTGGAAAGAAATAGGGGACCTATTGACAAAATTAGATAAGAAACCAATAAGTATTTCCCCAATAATATTTTTATTGCATGGAAAAGAAAAAAATTACGCTGCGGAGACAACACATCAAGAAACTAGATTATCAGCACTTGCACATATTATACTCTTGGTAGCAGAGATGCCTGCTGACTAAGTGGCTGGAACCTGAGGTGCCAGACCTTAATATGGCAATAGGACAAACAAAAATATATGCATTGGCCGATCAAATATATACTGAACGTCATAAAGAGGTCATGGCGGGGACGTTTTTAAAAAAATGGAAACCTTTTATCGAGAAATTCTACACACAATGCGAAATAAAGAAATCACTAGACATCTTCCAATTTACCAGTTTCTTCCTAAGAGAAACTCAGAAGGGATCTATGGGCAGGTTACAGCCCTCCAGTGGCACAGGGTAAAGGGGACATAACCTTAATTCTTATAATATTTGATCACGCCTTTATGCTCACCTTCACGAGTTGTGATAAACACTACGGAGCAGAAATAGAGAGACCTGGCTTTGTGTGTGTGTTTTTTTTTTTTTTTTATATACATGGTTAGGTATATGTTTCACTTTTGTAATGTGTCCCTCAGTAGGGTAATGACATATTAAACAGAGAAGCCTAATTATGCCGAGAAACAAAATCCTAGACCAGGATCAGGGATGACAGTTTTTAGCATTGATGTAACACTATGGGACTCGGTATTCTACCTTTATTATGTCATGGTTTTTGTTATTAACTTGTTTATAACAATGGAAAATGTATGCTACTTTTTATTCTTCAAATTGTTTGAAACGCTGATTGTTATATGATTTTGATACAGTGCCTAATAAAATATATTTACAAAAAAAAAAAGTTATTCCCACATAAAGTGACACACGTCAGATTTAAAAAATGGGGCCCTGTCAGGGACATAGTACAAAAGACGTAACCTGCCATACGCTCCCTTTAATATAGAGTGAACAATGTTGACTATATATGGTGGCCACCTCATCTGTATAAAGGGTCATAATATAAGGGTTTGGAAAGCCTTATTGTATCACCTTATTTATATGCAATTGTAGTACCAGCAACCACCCCCCTCATGCATGGAGGACATGTGAGTGGTTGTTCGATTGGTATTTCTGCATTTGTGCAATCTTCCCATGTATTATACTGTGGCTTTTCTGCATACTGGTGTGAACAGTTATTAAGTTAATGTGCAGTTTTTTATCATCTAATTGTTCCCCTAGTGATGGGGTGTGTGAGCTGCTGCTCAGCAATTACAGTAGCTGCACCTGTTAATTTTCCCCAAGTAGCATATGGGCCAGAGTTACTGCTACTGGGTCCAGTCTAGTCCAGCCATTGAGCTGTAGATATGGCCCTTGTAGTGTTTTTTTTTTGGAGAAAGCCCATATTGACATGACATTGCTGATGCATTCTAAGCATTAAAGGGGTTTTGCCAAGAAGTGAGTTCCTTACCTCTTATCTGCTCAGGAGAGAAGATAAACTCAGCATGCAGCGTCATAGGGGGAGAGAGGGAGGTGAGCAGAGAGGGAGAAGCAGGGAGCGTCTGAAATGTTCACTCACATAATTACATTACAACCAGTGGTTTCTCTATACAGCAGACAGCCTCATACACTGCACTTTTCTCCCCAGTCCCTGCAAAGCTCGTTCTTGTTCCCTGTCATCAGATAAGAAGTGCAAACACACAAGCGCAATGTAAACTGTCAGCAAACTAAGGGCATCTAAGCAATGCTGTAGCTCTCACAGGCTTCACTTTTTGTAATCACATATATTTAGAAAAGTGATTAAATACCCATTTTGGAGGATCCCACGTCAACATTGCATCGTGGCAAAACCCCTTTAAATACTATTAAAGGGGTTTTGCCCCTGGCTAAAGTCCCTTGTGGAGGATGGCTGCATCAGTGAATGGTGAGATGGCCGCACTCGCACCTCTATCCCCCAGTTATGTCTATAGGATTTCAGATATAGCTAAGCGAGTGTGTTCTGCCATGGAAGAGAACGGTGAGAACTGTGCAAGCGCAGCCCGCTCCACTTTAACTGAGGCCAGCTTGTTGCCAACTACCAGCCGGGCTCCACAGAGAACATTGCCAAGTGGCAAAACCCCTTTAACCCCTTATTGGCATGTCCCCGTGGCACAGAGCAAATACTGGTCATATTATCCGACCGGTATTTCCTCTGTTTTGGAGCTGTGCACACGGCCACAGGGGAACGGCTTTTCTCTGCGGTTTGCGGATCAAGCAGTCCCCCTTTGCATTGACAAGTTCATGTTCCACCCGAAAACCTGGCGGAAGAATGAACATGTTCTATGTTTTTCGGACCGCCGGTGGGCCAACCTCCACAGGGAATTTTGCAAGTGGCAAAAGCCCTTTAAAGAAGACGTGTGGCATCTCCTGACATGTCTGCTTTAATTGTAGGAGTAAGTTCCAGGGGCTGCTAAGCACTGGGTATCTCAGAGATATATCTTTGTAAATTCAAAAATTTCAATCCCACTCCTGTACCCATGGCTCTCCTCCTCAGACCCCACATTTTATTACATTAGAGGAAGAAGACATAAGTACTGGTCGCAGCGGTGTATAGGAGGAACTGGGAATCTGCCAGGCGTTGGGGGAGGGCAGCAACAGCAAGCAGCACTGGGACGCCCCAAGTTACATTTCTAGGTGCTTCCCTGGCATAGATTATTAATAAACAATCAGTGTCTGCGGTTAGGACCTGAAGCACTGCTCATCCTGATCCTCCTGCTTCATGACTGAAACACCAAAACAGCCCCGGAGACTGACAGACAGGTATAGTCACACACTTTCGTCTATGACCGTTATCTGTTTTAATCTTTCCTTTCCTATTTCCCCAGATTCACCACATCATGGAGTTAGGTAAAAAAAAAATCTGAGCATTCATTCATATGGCCTGGTCTCCATGGCAACATTTTTTAATTCTCCGATACGTTCTCTCTCCAGTGTATCATACGCCAGGCTTGCACATCCCGATACTGACATCTTAAAGGAATAGATTCAACGTTTATTTCACCTTCATTTTGCAGGAAAGTCCTCAACAAAATTAGGATGACTGACAACTGCGGGTTACAGGGGTCTTCCCATCTTGCACTTTGATGACATATTGATAGGATATGTCATCAAAGTGTGATAAATGGGGTTCCCATCTCTGGCATCTGGACCTATCATTGGGAATCGGTCCCCGAAAATCTACATTCAGAAACCGGTCACGCTTCTGCACGACTCTCCACTCTGGGAGTTCTGAGTATAGAACGCAGCGCTCCTCCTGTACTGGGAACTCCCATAGAACACAGAATGGAGAACACAGCGCTCCCCTGTACTGGGAACTCCCATAGAACAGAATGGAGAACACAGCACTCCCCTGTACTGGGAACTCCCATAGAACAGAATGGAGAACACAGCGCTCCCCTGTACTGGGAACTCCCATAGAGCAGAATGGAGAGAACACAGCGCTCCCCTGTACTGGGAACTCCCATAGAACAGAATGGAGAACACAGCGCTCCCCTGTACTGGGAACTCCCATAGAGCAGAATGGAGAGAACACAGCGCTCCCCTGTACTGGGAACTCCCATAGAACAAAATGGAGAACACAGCGCTCCCCTGTACTGGGAACTCCCATAGAACAGAATGGAGAACACAGCGCTCCCCTGTACTGGGAACTCCCATAGAACAGAATGGAGAACACAGCGCTCCCCTGTACTGAGAACTCCCATAGAACAGAATGGAGAACACAGCGCTCCCCTGTACTGGGAACTCCCATAGAACAGAATGGAGAGAACACAGCGCTCCCCTGTACTGGGAACTCCCATAGAACAGAATGGAGAACACAGCGCTCCCCTGTACTGGGAACTCCCATAGAACAGAATGGAGAACACAGCTCTCCCCTGTACTGGGAACTCCCATAGAACAGAATGGAGAACACACTGCTCCCCTGTACTGGGAACTCCCATAGAAGAAAATGGAGAACACGCCGCTCCCCTGTACTGGCAACTCCCATAGAACAGAATGGAGAACACAGCGCTCCCCTGTACTGGGAACTCCCATAGAACAGAATGGAGAACACAGCGCTCCCCTATACTGGGAACTCTCATAGAACAGAATGGAGAGCACAACGCTCACCCGTACTGGGAACTCCCATAGAACAGAATGGAGAACACAGCTCTCCCCTGTACTGGGAACTTCCATAGAACAGAATGGAGAACACAGCGCTCCCCTGTACTGGGAACTCCCACAGAACAAAATGGAGAACACAGCGCTCCCCTGTACTGGGAACTCCCATAGAAGAAAATGGAGAACACAGTGCTCCCCTGTACTGGGAACTCCCATAGAACAGAATGGAGAACACAGCGCTCCCCTGTACTGGGAACTCCCATAGAACAGAATGGAGAACACAGCGCTCCCCTGTACTGGGAACTCCCATAGAACAGAATGGAGAGAACACAGCGCTCCCCTGTACTGGGAACTCCTATAGAGGAGAATGGAGAACACAGCACTCCCCTGTACCAGGAACTCCCATAGAACAGAATGCAGAACACAGCGCTCCCCTGTACTGGGAACTCCTATAGCAAGAATGGAGAACACAGCACTCCCCTGTACCGGGACCTCCCAAAGAACAGAATGGAGAGAACACAGCGCTCCCCTATACTGGGAACTCCCATAGAACAGAATGGAGAGAACACAGTGCTCCCCTCTACTGGGAACTCCCATAGAATAGGATGGAGAACACAGCGCTCCCCTGTATTGTCAACTCCCATTGTACTGAACGTAGACCACAGCACTCCCCTGTACTGGGAACTCCCATAGAACAGAATGGAGAGAACACAGCACTCCCCTGTACTGGGAACTCCCATAGAACAGAATGGAGAGAACACAGTGCTCCCCTGTACTGGGAACTCCCATAGAATAGACGTGAGAACACAGTGCTCCCCTGTATTGGGAACTCCCATAGAACAGAATGGAGACCACAGCGCTCCCCTGTATTGGGAACTCCCATAGAACAGAATGGAGAGAACACAGCACTCCCCTGTACTGGGAACTCCCATAGAACAGAATGGAGAGTAATGTGCAAGCATTACCAGGCCTCTAACCTGAGCCCAGACTTTCGGGGGCCTGTTCCTGCAATAAGTATTGGTACCAACAAAGTGAAGAAAGTATCAGCTGAGAATGAGAGACAGTCATGCTTGCGCTCGACTCTCCGTTCCGTTCTATGGGAGTTCCCAATACAGGGGAGCGCTGTGTTCTCCATTCTATTCTATGGGAGATCCCAGTACAGGGGAGCGCTGTGTTCTCCATTCTGTTCTATGACAGTTCTCAGTACAGGAACATGAAGCAAAAAGGACTCATGAACCTATTAAGTATATCTTTTATCAACAATCTTAACCCTATTAAGAGCTACCTAACTAGTGGGGCAATTGCGCTCAAAAGGGCGACCTCACTCTATGAAGGCTATCCCTATTAGTCCCTAATAAAAGGGGGTTAATTATAGGTCATATGCCCTAAAGATATGCTCAAGGGGAATACATTTTTCCACCTCAAATACTGTATACCTGTATAAAAAAAATGCCACACTACCCAATATAGCCACCAGAGTAAACAGCAGTAGCCACACTGACCAACGCGTTTCCCCGTACCAAAAATACGGTTCCTCAGGTGAACTATAGATAAAATGTATCTAGGGCAAATATAAATAGAATAAATGTACAAATTACGGTGTAGGAGTGTAAACATACTCCCAAAGAAAAGATAATAGCCTGTTTCCCCGAAAATAATGATGTTGTGATGAAATCACTACAGTGTATTAATACATGTTGATTTTTGTTCAACAATAAATGTGAATTCTTGTTAATGGAAAAATAAGACATCCCCTAAAAATAAGTCTTCGCTCGTCTTTCGGAGCAAAAATTAATATAAGACACTGTCTTACTTTCGGGGAAACAGGGTAGTAGCCAGCTACCATTATTTACTCAAATGACCACCTAGCTATATTCCTTTTTGGGCATTTTTTTCATACAGGTACACAGTATTTGAGGTGGAACAATTTACTCTGCCCTCTCTGTTTTTTTGGGGCATAAGACCTATAACTAACCCCCTTTTTTATGGACTAATAAGGATAGCCTTCGTAGAGAGGGGTTGCCCTTTTCGGGGCAATTGCCCTTCCAGTTAGGCAGCTCATAATAGGGTTAAGTTTATTAAGATATACTTAATAGAGTAATAAGTCCTTTTTGCTTCATAACAGTTATTCATGCTACCTGTTTTTTTAGACACTAATCTCTGTAGACATTGAATTCGGATATCAATTCATACTCCAGGGCATGTGAGTAGATATAAAACTACTGAAAATTTCAATTGTGTCCTTCTAATAAGAGAGTAGAGCGCTGATGTATTTTATTTGGGATATAATAGACATTTTTACTTGTAATAAGCTAACATATTAAGGGTATGTTCACACGGCGTAATTGCGGGCGCATTTCGCCACGTATTTGCGCTTCAATTCGCCCGAAATGCGCCCCGCATTTATGGTAACTCATAGCTCTCATAGAGAGCTATGAATTACGTCTGCCTCCCCCTACATACAATATGTGCATACAATACTATACGCCGGGAGAGAGAAGTGACATGTCACTTCTTTGCGGCGCTTACGTGAAAGTGAATAGGGCAGGCCGGGGGCCGGCCCCCTGCACTTTAGAACTACATGCTAGCCATCTAAAACACACAGATATACCACAATTTCTCAATAATTAAGTCACTATAAGGCTTATTCATGGCGTAATTGCGGGACGGATTTCGCTTGCAATTACGCTGTGTGCCCAGCAGTGGGGGCGGGGCGGGCTGATCGGCAACTCACCGGCCCCATAGACATTCATTGTCCACGGCGCGTATACCGCCGTGAATAATTGACATGTCACTTCTGACACAGTCCCAACGCGCATTTCGCGTAGGCTTCCTCTGGGGACCTGTGTGGACTGGTCAGTGGAAGTAAATTGGGGGTGAGGTTATGTTTTTTCCCCTTATAAAATCGAGTAGTCAACGATGGTCCACACAGGTCCCCAGAGGAAGCCTACGTGAAACGCTGTGTCCATACACGGCAGCCAGTACAGGTATATGAGATTGGGTTAGATTGTTCATGGTTTCTATGAGGTAATAGTTTAACATAGCAAATGATGTGCAAAAAACATAGCTGTCTGCCTGGTTCGTGCTTATCCCCATTTAATGTCACCTTTTTTCGCATGCACTTTGATGCATCATCATTGAAAAAAGTGTATTTTGCGCATTAACAAATGCATAAAAAAAGTTGTATAAACCCAGTTTTAGGCTATGTTGATGCACTTAATTCACAGGGTGTGGTTTTTCCATGTGATTTTACGCGTGTTCTTCATTTGATGCGTTTTTTCTTCATTGTAAGTGCTGCGCCTTTTGGTGCGTTTAGGCACTAGTAATGGTCCCGCACTCCCGTTTGTTTGTTCAGCACATAACATGGCAAAAAGTGCCTGATACGCGCTTAGGGTATGTGCACACGGTGTTTTGCAATACATTGTTTGGATTAAAAAATGTATTGTGTAAAGTGTATTCAAACGCGTATCCAAAGTGTGCTGCGTTTTTGGATACGTTTTCTGGTTTGCAAAAATGTATCCTATAGTTTTGAATAGGGTTCGTGATGCATAAAACGGGTCAAGAATTGACGTCAACTGTTTGATCGGATCCGTTAAGAACATCATTTATTTTACATTGAAACTAATGTAATCACACAAGAACATTGTTAGGGTCTGGAAAACGAAAAACTCCCCGTGAGCATCCCCTACATATTAAGGTAGGTTTCACACGCCGCGTTGAGTCCGTGTAAACATACGCTTTATAAAAAGAAATTTTGGATCCGTCTGTAAATGTGCAATGTGATTACATGGGCTTTTAAAGAAACACACATCAGTGTTCAGACGAGTGATCGCGATGCGTTCTCACTGCGTCTTTCAGATCCGTTTCGGATCCTTCCAAGAATTACATGTCAATTCTGGTCCGAAAGTCACAGCAGGAGCCCCATCTAAAAATGATAGGGTGTGATCCTGTAAATCCAACATTACAGCCAAACACGCAGCGTGTATCTGGTGCGTTGGATCCGATGACGCTGCTTTTGGATGCGATTTTCTGATCCAACATGGTCAAAATCGGATCAAAAACGCTTTTACGAACGGCCCCTATGTTACACGCGTAATTGTTGTACGGTCATACGCCGTAGACCTTCGTCCGTTAAGAATAAATCTTTTATGAAAGCCTTTAGATTGGCTTTTTTTACCACACCTGCCGTGGCGGTCCATTTTTCTTTTTCTCCATTTGTGCATTCTCTACCGGTTATCGAGAGGAGCACAAGACCACGGTGCGTAAAAGGCTCGGGGATAATGCCTCAGCCTTACGTTTTTGTGCCTTACATAAAACGCAACACTAGAGGTGAGAATTTCTATTCTTTTCTTTTTTCAGTTACATAACGTATTGTGCCCCTTTTTTTCCTTTTGCATAACATCGCTTTTAGATACGGTTGGATGTTGTCAATGTGCAATTGATTTACATTGCTTTTAACTAAAAAACACAGTGTTCAGACGGTGCCCGTGCGGTTCACTCGTTTAGATCCGTTTCGGATCCGTTCCAAGAATTACATGTCTTCTGGTCCGAAAGACACAGCAGGAGCCCCATCTAAAATGATAGGGTGTGATCCTGCTACATCCAACATGCAGCCAAACACGCAGCTGTATCTTGGATGCGTTGGATCCGATTGACGCTGCGTTTTTGGATGCGATTTTCTGATCCAACATGGATTCAAAATCGGATCCAAAAACGCTGTACGAACGGCCCCTAATGTTCACACGGCGTAATTGCGGGGCGTACAGTACGGCTGCATTTACGCCGGGTGTTTGGGAGTCACGCTGATCGTCGCGTACTCCTGCGACGCGGGGGTGCTGGCAGCCCGCCGGCCCCATAGACATGTCACTTATCTCCCCGTGCATACAATACGATCGTATTGTACGCCCGGGAGAGGAGGCATAATCCAAAGTTCTCTTTGACAACTATGGATTACCATAATTGCGGCACGCATCTCGCCGCATATAAAGCGCAAATACGCGGCGAAGTGCGCGCCACAATTACGCCATGTGTAACATAGCCTAAGGCTAGTAATTACGCCATGGAGTAATTACGCCAGTGTTCGGGAGCTCGCGCTGATCGGCGAGTACTCCCACAGGGCGGGGGTACCGGCAGTCCGCCGGCCCCACAGACTGTCATTATTAGCGGCGCGTAAGCGCCGTGAATAAATGACATGTCACTTATCTCCCTGCTTGTCGTATTGTACGCCCGGGGAGAGGAGACGTAATCCATAGTTCTCTATGAGAACTCTGGATTACCGTAATGACTGGGGCGCATTTCGCCCATTTTAGAGCACAGTACGCTACAAAATACGCGGCGAAATGCGTCCCAATTTAAGCCGTGTGAACATATCCTAATAGTCAATGGGATCATGATGTCACGCATTTCGATGCTTCAGTGCTGCTAAAAAACTTGCATAAGGCTATGTTCACACACACTTTTTTACGTGTTTTCTTCACTTCATGTCTCTTTTGTTGCCTCTTTCAGGATTTCAATGTAATTGATGAGCTTTTTGCACTTTTGCGCACTGATAATGCTCCTGCACTTTCTTACTTTTGAGCTGCGCGTCAAGTGTCAAGCAGTTCGCTAAAAAACGCTGTGTGTTCATTTTTGTATAGTCATCTATATTGAATCACTGGACACATTTCTTGTTATATCAGGCCTCTGGCTGTACTAAAGAAAATAAGCTATGGTTCTCTGATCTCACCTCTCTTCTCTCCCTCTGGGACAGCTCGCCTTATAAGAAAGCTAGCACACCAGTGACTCTTATATCTTTCTATTTCTATTCGGTATCACTCCTTTTTTTGTACTGAGGTTTCTTATATATAATGTTTCAGCCTTTGTTAAGTTGAACATGCAACGTTTTACATGATTCAGTAAGTGGAAATGTCTTGATACTGTTTGTGATATTATTGCCTTACTGTATTATTCTTTTGTTTGAATAAAATCACTTCTTGAATGAGAAAAAACGCTGTGTAACTGACGCGCGTTTATTTCCATCTAAGGCTATGTTCACACGGCTTATTCACGCATAATTGCGGGACGGATTTCGCCCGCAATTATGCCG
This sequence comes from Phyllomedusa bahiana, assembly GCA_025379985.1. Classification (NCBI taxonomy): domain Eukaryota; kingdom Metazoa; phylum Chordata; class Amphibia; order Anura; family Hylidae; genus Phyllomedusa; species Phyllomedusa bahiana. Next base: position 112,068 of record JAODAL010004250.1, on the reverse strand, counting down.
TGTGCTCGGCAGCGGGGACTTTAGCTCGCCGGCCCCATAGACATTCATTATCCACGGCGCGTATACCGCCGTGAATAATTGACCTGTCACTTCTCTCCCCGCTCGCGAAATACGGAATCCATAGTTCTCTATGAGAACTGTGGATTACCGTAATGACTGGGACGTATTTCACCCGTAATTCGCGCAGTACGGCACGAATTACAGGCTGAAATACGTCCCAAAATAAGCCGTGTGAACCTAGCCTAACTCAACGGGACTTTGATGTCATGTTTTTATGTGTTTTTTTCATACATACTCATAAGAACCAAAAAAGCGTGAAATGCGTGTGTGTCAAAAAGAGTGCAAAAAATACACCGTGTTGTAAACTCCCGTTAAAATACAATTATATGCGCATAAAGAAAAAGCGACATATGCGTTACAAATCATAATGTAGTGGCTGACTATTATGGGGGGCATCAGTGGCGCCGTGGCGGTCACTCATGGGGGGTATCTGACAAGAGGAGGGGTGATTTGGGACAGTAATGATTTGGGGCTGTAAGTTATCCCAGCATCTATGGGGTTTGCCCCCATCACTGAGGCTCTCTCTGTATTAGCTTCCCCCCCCCACTCTCTTTCTAAGGGAGCGGTTGCTATGGGCCGGTTGCTAAGGAAGCTCTGCAACACAAGGACGGTGTGGACGGAAGTGACGTAATGGCAAAGGGGTGTGTCCTCGTGTGAGCATCTGCTGACTGCATTCTGTGTAAACAAGGGAGGGAGGAGAGAGATAGCAGCAGCTGAGGGGGAGACAGTCAGTGACTGTAGAGACGGCACACACCGCAGGACTAGGAGACTGCTGCTCCTGGGGACTGGCCATGGGGAGAGGCATCTATTGCTAGAGAGAGTGTAGGGACTGGGGAAGTGAGACAGCAGAGAGAGAGAGGGGATAGGACCAAGGGCTAAGAGAGTGCTCTCATTGTGTGTGATAGAGACAGTGGGATCGGTAAGAGACTGCAGGGGGCTAAGAGAGTGCTCAGAATAGTGATAGAGGGAGAAAGCTTGACTGGTGAGACAGCAGGGGGCTAAGAGAGTGCTCAGAATAGTGATAGAGGGAGACAGCTTGATTGGTGAGACATTGAGACAGCAGAGAAGCTAAGAGAGTGCTCAGAGTAGTGATAGAGGGAGACAGCTTGATTGGTGAGAGGCACATAGTGTGAGACAGCAGAAATGCTAAGAGAGTGCTCAAAGTAGTGATAGAGGGAGACAGCTTGATCAGTAGAGGCTGTGTGAGACTGCAGGGGGCTCAGAGAGTGCTCAGAGTAGTGATAGAGGGAGACAGCTTGATTGGTGAGAGGCACATAGTGTGAGACAGCAGAAAGGCTAAGAGAGTGCTCAGAGTAGTGATAGAGGGAGACAGCTTGATCAGTAAGAGGCGCATAGTGTGAGACTGCAGGGGGCTCAGAGCGTGCTCAGAGTAGTGATAGAGGGAGACAGCTTGATTGGTAAGACAGTGAGACAGCAGAAGGGCTAAGGGAGTGCTGGAACTAGACAACTTAATAGGTAAGACATACTAAGATTACAGAGAGGCTAAGAGAGCGCTCAGAGTAGTGATAGAGGGAGACAGCTTGATAGGTAAGACTTCCATTTTCAGATTGCAGAGGGGCTGAGAGAGTGCTCGGCGTACAGTCATAGACACAAGCTGACAGTTACATAGAGAGGCCACAGAGGGACTAAGGGAGCGCTCAGTACTCTTGTAGTTTGTGACACCATCTAACAGGTAAGATGTGTAAAGAGACAGCAGAGGGACTAAGAGAGTGCTGAGAGTTGTGATAGAGAGACTATCTGACAGGTAAATCCTATTGAGAGACAGCAGAGGGGCTGAGGGAGTGCTCTCACAGCGTGTGATATACACAGATAGATAAGAGTTACATAGTGCACGGCCACTGAAGGGCTGAGAGAGCGCTCTTGCAGTGTATATAGAGAGAGGCACAGACCAAATATTGTTTTTTATCCAGCGAGACAGGTCAGACTTACGTCTTTGGAGAAAGCAGAGGGGCTGAGACAGTACTCATAGTGTCTGATAGACCCAGTCCGACAGGTAAGACTCCCATACTGTGAGACCTCAGAGGGGCTAGAGAGAGTGCTCTGCTGGAGAGAGATAGCAGGACTCTCTACACTGTGACCACAAGGTGACGGATAAGAGACAGTCACAGAGTGACGGGTCCATGTGGCCGCGAGCAGAGACCATGCAGCGCTAAGTGTCCAGGACCGGACACCAGAATGAGACTTCCGGAGAGAGCGAACTAGACCAGGAGACTGATCGCGAGAGGAGGATGAGACCGCAGCGAGTAAGATGAGAGCGCCTTCCTTCATTCTGTATCTTTCCCTTCTCTGAGTCTTTCCTGCCTCCTCTCCAGTCACTTGGATGGAGCTGGAGGGGATTGGGGGGCAGTGCATCATTCCTAATCCAGAATTAGGGGGGCTGTAGGTTGTGAGCTCATATCCCGGCATAGAGCGCAGGGCACACGGGGCTCACTGTGCACAGGGACAGATGATGGGCGCTCACAACTAACAGTCCGCTGGGTTCTATGTCCTAAATTTAAAGGGCTACACCACTCGGACAAGAGAGCGCAGTGAATATTTGGTCTTCAGCTAAAGTGTTAATTTCCTGCTCGCATATCTGTGTGTTAAGGGTTAATAGTGTAGACTAAGCAAACAAGCGCTATATGGTGCGTGCATTCCCGGTCAGGTGCATGTTACGTATCCCAGCATGCAATGGGTTAACTCGAGTCACAGTGCGTAAAGGGTTAACGCGCCTGCTGTTAGGAGGTAGGCCAGTCTGCCGTGGCACCTAATGGGTTAACACAGTAAAGCCCAGAGCAAGTAAAGGGTTAATAATGGGACAAGAAGGAGCATGCTTGTAAAGTAATGGGTTAAGGTATAAGGACGTGTGAAGGGATTACTGGAAGCAGGTAAGGGGTTAATGCGCCTGCTGTTAGGAAGCTAGCTAGTCTGCCGTGACACCTAATGGATTAACACAGTGGCAGCAGCTAAAGGGTTAAAGGATGCACTGCACAAGGAGGGGAAGACTCCTGTAGTAACAGGTTAAAATAGAGGGACGTGAAGGGTTTGCTGGAAGCAGGTAAGGGGTTAATGCGCCTGCTGTTAGGAGGTAGGCCAGTCTGGGGTGGCATGCAATAGGTTAACACAGTGACAAACACAGCAAGAAAGGATTGCAACAAGGAGGGGAATGCTTGTAAAGTAATGGGTTAATGTATAATGACTTGTGAAGGGATTACTGGAAGCAGGTAAGGGGTTAATGCGCCTACTGCTAGGAAGCTAGCTAGTCGGTAGTGGCACATAATGGGTTAATACATAAGGATATATGAAGGGGTAACTGGAAGCGGGTAAGGGGTGGCATGCTATGGGTTAACACAGTAAAGTTAACTACCTAAGTTATGAGCTACCCAACACAGTAAAGCACCGAGCAAGTAAAGGGTTAATAATGGGACAAGGAGGAGAATGCTTGTAAAGTAATGGGTTCATGTATAAGGACGTGTGAAGGGATTACTGGAAGCAGGTAAGGGGTTAATGCGCCTGCTGCTAGGAGGTAGGAGGGTCTGTGGTGGCATGCAGTGGGTTAACATGGTAACACAGCAAGTAAAGGGTCAATAATGGGTCAAGGACGGGAAAGTTTGTGGAGTAATGGGTTAATATAGAAGGATGTGCGAAGGGGTAACTGGAAGCAGGGAAGGGGTGAATGCACCTGCTTTTAGGAGGTAGGCCAGTCTAGGGTAGCATGCAATGGGTTAACATAGTAACACACACAGCAAGTAAAGGGTTAATAATGGAACGAAGTGGGGAAGTTTGTGAAGTAATGGGTTAATAAGGACGTGTGAAAGGGTTACTGGAAGCAGGTAAGGGGTTAATGCGCCTGCTGTTAGGAAACTAGCTCGTCTGGTGTGGCACGTAATGGGTTAATACATAAGGATGCATGAAGGGGTAACTGGAAGCAGGTAAGGGGTTAATGTCGTGGCAGCTCACAGTGATCACTTTACAGCAGGTGAAGGGTTAACGCAGTGACAGAACTACGGCGAGTTATGGGTTAATTCCGGCCCTAGACTAGTTGTTGTGTAGGTTAAAATGGAAAGACAAGGTAGGTATTTGGTAGCTTAGGGGTTAACGGAGGGGACGGGGAGGGTCTGTCTCTGTGCGGTCACTAAGGGGTTAACAGGACAGGGCAGCTGCTTTCCAGTCACTTGACATCCTGATAAAATTAGCCATAGCCAGAGGCTGAGGGAAATAGAAGTACTGGAGAGATGGGGAGGGACAGCGCCTCTTGTCTGGAGATGTGAGTACTGCGGGTGTAGAGAGACTACATACTGTGACAGGAGGGGAGGGCGGCAGCACCGCACGTCATGGAGATGCCAGGGTGCCCGTGTCACCGGCCGTGTCTGCTAGTGACTAATGGCTCCTGCCGGTATATACGGGCGCCGTCATCTCACCTGCATCACACCTCTGCTTGTTTATAGGTAACTGGAAACATGGCTGAAACGTGCCGCCTGGCAGTTCCAACACTCTTCCTCTTTGTGCCCCTACTGCTGTGGCTGGCAGAGCCCACGCATGGATACAAACCAGTTATCTTGATCCACGGACTTTTTGACAGTTCTGGCAACTTCAAGTATTTAGTGGAGTTCATCAACAAGGTAAGAGGAGGGGTACATGTATGAGGGGAGGCTGGTACACGCGGCACTCATGTATGAGGGGAGGCTGGTACACGCGGCACACGTGTATGAGGGGAGGCTGGTACACGCGGCACACGTGTATGAGGGGAGGCAGGAACACGCGGCACACGTGTATGAGGGGATGGTGGTACACGCGGCACACGTGTAGGAGGGCAGGCCGGCACACGCGGCACACGTGTAGGAGGGCAGGGGCCCGGCACACGCGGCACACGTGTATGAGGGGAGGCTGGTACACGCGGCACACGTGTATGAGGGAGGCTGGTACACGCGGCACACGTGTATGAGGGTGGCTGACACGCATGGCAAACGTGTATGATGGCGAGGCTTGTACAGCGGCACACGTGTATTTAGGGAGGCTTCACGTCACAACGGTAGAGGGGAGGATGGTACACGGGTACAGTGTATGAGGGGATGCCGGCACACGCGGCACACGTGTATGAGGGGAGGCCGGCACACGTGTATGAGGGGAGGCCGGCACACGTGTATGAGGGGAGGCTGGCACACGCGGCACACGTGTATTAGGGGAGGCTGGCACACGCGGCCCACGTGAAGGAGGGCAGGCCGGCACACGCGGCACACGTGTAGGAGGGGAGCCGGCACACGTGTAGGAGGGCAGCCGGCACACGTGTAGGAGGGCAGGCCGGCACACGCGGCACACGTGTAGGAGGGGAGGCCGGCACACGCGGCACTGTAGGAGGGCAGGCCGGCACACGTGTAGGAGGGGAGGCCGGCACACCGGCACACGTGTATAGGGAGGCTCGGCACACGCGGCACACGTGTAGGAGGGAGGCGGCACACGTGTAGGAGGGCAGGCCGGCCACGTGTAGAGCAGCGGCACACGTGTAGGAGGGCAGGCCGGCACACGCGGCACACGTGTAGGAGGGGAGGCCGGCACACGTGTAGGAGGGCAGGCCGGCACACGTGTAGGAGGGGAGGCCGGCACACGCGGCCCACGCGTAGGAGGGACCGCCGGCACACGCGGCCCACGTGTAGGAGGCCCGGCCGGCACACGTGTAGGAGGGCAGGCCGGCACACGTGTAGGAGGGCAGGCCGGCACACGTGTAGGAGGGGAGGCCGGCACACGTGTAGGAGGGGAGGCCGGCACACGTGTAGGAGGGGAGGCCGGCACAGCGGCCCACGTGTAGGAGGGGAGGCCGGCACACATGTGAGAGATGAAAGCCTGGCACAGCTGAAGTTATAGGGCACGCTAACATTTCTGAGGACCGGCCGGTCGATCATTACATACACTAGTTTGGGGGCTTGTTGACATATACACAGTCGAGTCACATTATTATGACCACTTCCTACTTTCGACGTCAGCAGTGCATGGCTTATGAAGGAAGTCACGTGTGGTGCACTGTCTTAATGGGTATATGAGGTGTGTGATAGGATGTGTGCAGACGACCTATGTCCCTTGTTGCTGTCATGGGTAAAAGGGGCGATTTATCAGAGTTTCAGAAAGGAATGATTATTGGCTTCCAGGCGCCATTATTAATTAGAGACGTGGAAACTGCGGAGCACCATGTGCCATTGATGTGAGAGGCGAAGGTCAGCTACGTAGGTGCACAATACAGGGGAGCAGCTCCCTGCCAACATGACCTAGGAGGCAAACAGATGTGTATCTAAGGGTATGTTCACACGGCTTATTTTGAGGCGTAATTGCGGGCGTATTTCGCAATTACGGTAATCCATAGCTCTCGTAGAGAACTATGGATTACACCTCGTCCCCCCATGTGTACAATGCGATCGTATTGTAAGTGACATGTCAATTACTTGCGGCGATTACGCGCCGCGGACAATGCATGTCTATGGGGCTGTCGTCCGGCCATCCATGCAGATTGTCTCCCCTGGGGGCGGATGGGAGTTTCCAGCAAGACAATGGGACCTGTCACCCAGCTAGAAATGTCCGACATTGGTTGGAAGAGCAGGACCAAGACTTCTAAGCACTACCTTGACTCCTGACTACCCAGAACCCAACTGAGCCTGTGTGGGGCCCCTGGATGGTGGTGTTTGCTCTATGGCCTCTCCAGCAGCTGTGGGGCCCCTGGATGGTGGGGTTGGCTCTATGGACCCTCCAGCAGCTGTGGGAGCCCCTGGATGGTGGTGTTGGCTCTATGGATCCTTCAGCAGCTGTGGGAGCCCCTGGATGGTGGTGTTGGCTCTATGGATCCTTCAGCAGCTGTGGGAGCCCCTGGATGGAGGTGTTGGCTCTATGGCTCCTTCAGCAGCTGTGGAGCCCCTGGATGGGTGGGTTTGCTCTATGGCCTCTCCAGCTGCTGTGGGAGCCCCTGGATGGTGGTGTTGGGTCTATGGACCCTCCAGCATCTGTGGGCCTCTGGATGGTGGTGTTGGCTCTATGGACCCTCCAGCATCTGTGGGAGCCCCTGGATGGTGGTGTTTGCTCTATGGCCCCTCCAGCAGCTGTGGGATCCCTGGATGGTGGTGTTGGCTCTATGGACCCTCCAGCAGCTGTGGGGCCCCTGGATGGTGGTGTTGGCTCTATGGACCCTCCAGCAGCTGTGGAGCCCCTGGATGGTGGTGTTGGATCTATGGACCCTCCAGCAGCTGTGGGGCCCCTGGATGGAGGTGTTGGCTCTATGGAACCTCCAGCAGCTGTGGGAGCCCCTGGATGGTGGTGTTGGCTCTATGGACCCTCCAGCAGCTGTGGGTCCCCGGGATGGTGTGTTTGGAAATATGGACCAACCAGAAGCTGTGGGGCCCCTGGATGGTGGTGTTGGCTCTATGGACCCTCCAGCAGCTGTGGGGCCCCTGGATGGTGGTGTTAGCTCTATGGACCCTCCAGCAGCTGTGGGGCCCCTGGATGGTAGTGTTGGCTCTATGGCCCTCCAGCAGCTGTGGGAGCACCTGGATGGTGGTGTTGGCTCTATGGATCCTCCAGCAGCTGTGGGAGCCCCTGGATGGTGGTGTTGGCTCTATGGACCCTTCAGCAGCTGTGGGGCCCCTGGATGGGGTGTTGGCTCTATGGACCTCTCCAGCAGCTGTGGGAGCCCCTGGATGGTGGTGTTGGCTCTATGGACCCTCCAGCAGCTGTGGGAGCCCCTGGATGGTGGTGTTGGCTCTATGGACCCTCCAGCAGCTGTGGGAGCCCCTGGATGGTGGTGTTGGCTCTATAGACCCTCCAGCAGCGGTGGGAGCAGCTGGATGGTGGTGTTGGCTCTATGGACCCTCCAGCAGCTGTGGAGCCCCTGGATGGTGAACTTGGATCTATGGACCCTCCAGCAGCTGTGGGAGCCCGTAGATGGGGGTGTTGGTTCTAGGGACCCTCCAGCAGCTGTGGGAGCCCCTGGATGGTGGTGTTGGCTCTATGGCCCCTCCAGCAGCTGTGGGACCCCCGGAATGGGGGTGTTGGCTCTATGGACCCTCCAGCAGCTGTGGGAGCCCCTGGATGGTGTTGTTGGCTTTGTTGTCCCTCCAGCAGCTGTGGAAGCCCCTGGATGGTGGTGATGGCTCTATGGCTCCTCCAGCAGCTGTGGGGCCCCTGGATGGTGGTGTTGGCTCTATGGAGCCTCCAGCAGCTGTGGAGCCCCTGGATGGTGGTGTTGGCTCTATGGACCCCCAGCAGCTGTGGGGCCCCTGGATGGTGGTGTTGGCTCTATGGCTCCTCCAGCAGCTGTGGGGCCTCTGGATGGTGGTGTTGGCTCTATGGACCCTCCAGCAGCTGTGGGGCCCCTGGATGGTGGTGTTGGCTCTATGGACCCTCCAGCAGCTGTGGGGCCCCTGGATGGTGGTGTTGGCTCTATGGACCCTCCAGCAGCTGTGGGGCCCCTGGTTGGTGGTGTTGGCTCTATGGACCCTCCAGCAGCTGTGGGGCCCCTGGATGGTGGTGTTGGCTCTATGGACCCTCCAGCAGCTGTGGGGCCCCTGGATGGTGGTGTTGGCTCTATGGGTCCTGCAGCAGCTGTGGGTGCCCTGGATGGTGGTGTTGGCTCTATGGACCCTCCAGCAGCTGTGGGTCCCCTGGATGGTGGTGTTGGCTCTATGGACCCTCCAGCAGCTGTGGGGCCCCTGGATGGTGGTGTTGGTTCTATGGCCCCTCCAGCAGCTGTCGGGCCCCTGGATGGTGGTGTTGGCTCTATGGCCCCTCCAGCAGCTGTGGGGCCTCTGGATGGTGGTGTTAGTTCTATGGACCCTCCAGCAGCTGTGGGAGCCCCTGGATGGTGGTGTTGGCTCTATGGCCCCTCCAGCAGCTGGGGGGCCTCTGGATGGTGGTGGTGGCTCTATGGACCCTCCTGTGGGATGCAGGCAGCTCTGGATACCTGTGACAACCTTCCAGGACCTTATTGGGTCACTGCCAGTCTGGCTGCACACAGCGGTCACTCTGGTCATAATAATGTGATTCCACTGTGTTTAAGCTTAGATGGTGGTTTCTGGCACAGCTTTGCATTTCGGAGGTTTGCACCACTGATGAGTTTGTTAGGGCGGCGCGTGATCCCGGCATGACTGCATTTATGTTGGGTGAAGGCGGCGGCAGGACTGGGGCTGGCAAGACAATTAGTAAAGTGGAATCTTCCACCCTAACATCTCTTCTTTTTTTCCTGACCACAGTCTCACCCGGGCACCAATGTCTCCGTGCTGGACTTGTTTGACCACAGGGCGAGTCTTCAGCCTCTCTGGAAACAAGTGATGGGATTCCGGGAGGCGATCTACCCCATCATGCAGAATGCCGGGAAGGAAGGCGTGCACCTGCTGTGCTACTCACAAGGTGAGGACTACTGAACCCAGCATCCGCAGCAGTGATGCCAGCAGAATGGGGATGCCGTCATTGGGGCCTTATGTATGAAAACTGTCTAGCAGTAAGACTTTCTTTGTTGCCCATAGCGACCAATCAGAGCGCATAGCGACCAATCAGAGCCCATAGCGACCAATCAGAGCGCATAGCGACCAATCAGAGCGCATAGCGACCCATCAGAGCGCATAGCGACCCATCAGAGTGCATAGCGACCAATCAGAGCGCATAGCGACCCATCAGAGCGCATAGCGACCCATCAGAGCGCATAGCGACCCATCAGAGCGCATAGCGACCACAGAGCATGCGACCCATCAGAGCCTAGCGACTCAGAGCGCATAGCGACCCATCAGAGCGCATAGCGACCAATCAGAGCCCATAGTGACCAATCAGAGCTCAGCTTTTATTTTACCAGAGCAGTTAAAAAAAATGCAGGCTGAGCTCTTATTTTTTGCTATGCGCTCTGACTGGTGGCGGTGGGCCCTGACTGGTGGCGGTGGGCCCTGACTGGTGGCTGTGGGCCCTGACTGGTGGCGGTGGGCCCTGACTGGTGGCGGTGGGCCCTGACTGGTGGCTGTGGGCTCTGACTGGTGGCTGTGGGCCCTGACTGGTGGCTGTGGGCCCCGACTGGTGGCTGTGGGCCCCGACTGGTGGCTGTGGGCCCCGACTGGTGGCTGTGGGCCCCGACTGGTGGCGGTGGGCCCCGACTGGTGGCGGTGGGCTCTTACTGTTACTGGGCACAAAGACGTCTTGCTGCGAGACCGTGTTACTGCGATTAGGACGAAGTGCTGCCCCCTGGGGAGGTTGGTGGTGAGACTGGTGGCGGTGGCCCCAGACTGGTGGCGGTGGGCCCCAGACAGGTGGCGGTGGGCCCCAGACTGGTGGCGGTGGGCCCCACAGTGGTGGCGGGGGGCCCCAGACTGGTGGGGGTGGGCCCCAGACTGGTGGCGGTGGGCCCCAGACTGGTGGCGGTGGGCCCTGACTGGTGGCGGTGGGCCCTGACTGGTGGCGGTGGGCCCTGACTGGTGGCTGTGGGCCCTGACTGGTGGCGGTGGGCCCTGACTGGTGGCGGTGGGCCCCAGACTGGTGGCGGTGGGCCCCAGACTGGTGGCGGTGGGCCCCAGACTGGTGGCGGTGGGCCCCAGACTGGTGGCGGTGGGCCCCGACTGGTGGCGGTGGGCCCCGACTGGTGGCGGTGGGCCCCGACTGGTGGCGGTGGGCCCCGACTGGTGGCGGTGGGCCCCGACTGGTGGCGGTGGGCTCTAATCTGTTACTGTGGGCAACAAAGACAGTCTTGCTGCGAGACCGTTTTTATCTCGCGAACTTAGAACAGAAGTGCTGCCCCCCTGGGGGGAGGTTGGGGTGAGGAGTCCTTCATTCGGGGGGCTGGTCTGCCATCCAATAATAGGCATTAGCACAATCTAGGAGGGTAATTTTCCATGTCCACCTTGTCCCACATGGGGAGGCAGCAGACCTAAAGGGAGGGAGGGGTTACAGAGCTATGAGCTGCGTATATATTTCCTCAAGAATTTACACCACTTTCTGGTATAGTAAAAATGTCGAGCAGCTGAAGGCCACCTCTCCCCCCTGGGAACCTGTGCCCATACTTAAGAAAAATGCTGAGAGCAGAAAGTACATGCTGAAAACTTTTGTATGCCAGCTTGTCAGATCATTGGATAGGGCATGGAGGGGCGCAACCTCACGCTTGGCGGTCGGGTTGTGGAGATAACTGTGCAGTACCCAGCAGGTTTCGTACACAGGTATTGATCAGACACATGCAGCTTGTGGGCATACAGTCAGTCCAGTGGGCATGCACTAAAGGTTGCCCCCCAGTAGGAATACAACTCCTATCATTGTTGTCTAATGACAATCTGTTCTGGCCATTGTCTTTCTAAGAAGTGACCATTTGTTTAGAAAAACTAATAGGGTATGTTCACACAGCGTACTTTCGGCGCGCATTTTGCCGCGTATTTGCACTCTCATACGGGCGAGGTGCGTGCCGAAATTATGGTAATCCATAGTTCTCATAGAGAGCTATAGATTACGCCTACTCTCCCTGCTCGTACAATACGATCGTATTGTACATGCGGGGAGATAAGTGATAAGCGCCGTGAGCAATGCATGTCTATGGGGCCGACGGGCTGCCGGCCCCCCGCGCCGCGGAAGTTTGCGCTAATCAGCGTGAGCTCCCGAAGCACACAATGTTCTGCGGGCAGTATATCGTGTGAACATACCCTTAGCCAGCTCCTGGGGCCCCATTATATGGGTGACATATCAATAGGATATACCATCAAAGTATGATAGGTACGGCTCCCAGCTCTGAGACCTGCACTTATCTCAGAATGGAGAGCCGGTCAGTCTTGCGCACAACTCTCCATTCTGTTCTATGGGAGTTCCCAGTACAGGGGAGCGCTGTGTTCTCCATTCTGTTCTATGGATGTTCCCAGTACAGGGGAGCGCTGTGTTCTCCATTCTGTTCATGGGAGTTCCCAGTACAGGGGAGCGCATATGGTTCCTCATTCTGTCTATCTATGGGAGTTCCCAGTACAGGGGAGCGCTGTGTTCTCCATTCTGTTCTATGGGAGTTCCCAGTACAGGGGAGCGCTGTATTCTTTTCTCAGAACTCCCATAGAACAGAATGAAGATTTGTGCGCTAGATTGACCGGCTCTCCATCCTGAGCCAATAGTTTCGGGGGTCTGTTCCTGATATAGGTGCAGGTCCCACCTCTAAGACCTTTCAGACTTTGATGGTATATCAATAGTCTATTTAGGGTATGCCATCAAAGTCTATGGTAGCAACACCCCTTTAACCCTGAGAAGTACTTAATGAGCAGCATTTTTATTTTTATTTTTTTTTTTTTTAGTTTTTGCCTCCTTGCATTTCAACAGTCATAACTTTTTTAATTTTTCAATGACGCAGTTAGATGAGGCCTCGTTTTATTCGGGACAAGTTGTACTTTTTGGGGGAATAGTTTAAGTTCACTTATAAACTATTGCAGAAATTTTTTTCAATTTTTTTTTTTTTTTTTTTACACCATTCACATTTCACACTAAACTTGTTAACACAGGCTGCCCTGATCGCTGGCTTCTTACACAGACAGCTCTGGGGCTACTCTAGGTCCCCAGGGGTGACTGTGGAGACATTCCCGGGGCACTGGAGTCACGATCACCCGACAAAGCAGGGGAAAGCCCTTTGATTACGCTGTGGTCACTGACTGCAGCAATCGAAGGTTGCTCCCCGGCGTTTGCAGGAACTGCGCTGGGAACAGGGCTATGTAGTACAGCCCCATTATCAGCACAGCTGCGGTGCCGCAAGCCACGATGTCTGCAGCGGCGCCAAAAGACGTAGCTGCGGACGAAGGACCTGAAATGCCCGAAGGCAAAAGACAGCGGGCGGCCATTAAGGGGTAAAAAAAAAAAAATAAAAAAATGTACCCACAGCGCTACGTCCCTCTGGTCTTCTGTTTTCATTCTCATACTTCTGAACGGGGATGTTTATATCAGAGGCGCGTGACTGCTGCAGCAGTGACATCCCCATTCGAAAGTACAAGACTGAACACAGAACAGCAGAGGGACGTACATGAAGGTGACTATATGTTTTTTTTTTGTTTTTTTTTATGGGGTCCCAGGGTCTGACATGGACGACCTTTCCTGCTGGATATGATTCTACTAATGATACAGTCCAGCTTATTGCATGGCCTCTAATGTTGTTTACCTCTTCTCTGATTGGCTGAAAAGACCCAAATTTCTAATTGACCCATCTGACTCCTATACAAGGGGTCATTTTTCTCTCCCTTGTGTTTGTGTCATGTGCCGGCGCTGAGGCATCCGGTTCTTCAGGGTAATTTCATTCCTAAGTTCGCAGTCAGGACACGTGGATCCGCCCAGACACATGGACACCTCCTCTCTACAGCATCTACAGCTATTGTATGACTGTCTAATCACACATATGTCATGTAAGGAAATGAGGTGTCGCCTTAAAGAGTCATCACCTGACAGCTGCTTCCTTCTCTGTGACAGGCAGGTGGGCATGATGCTGCCTCCCTCTCAGCCGTCACTGCCTGCCCCCACCATTGTACTGGATCAGAGGCGGAACTCGAAGCTCTTGGGCTCCAATGCAAAAAGTTAAATCGGGCTCCCCCCAACTATTATGTGCTAATTATAATACTGGTGTCTTCCTATGTGGCAGGAGGGCTTTTGGGCCCATAGCGATGCTACCCTCTGCACCCCCTAAGCACGCCAGAGGTAACTAAGCTCCTGGGCCAATGCAAAATGGAATTGGGTCCCCAGTACTTGTTTGTAAAACTGGTGTCTCTTATTGTGCAGGAGGGCTTTTGGGCCCATTAGGCTACTGAGCCCAGTAGCGACTGCTATCTCTGCACCCCCTGTAGCTACACCAGAGGCGTAACTAGAAGCTCCCGGTCCCCAATGCAAAAAGTCGAATTGGGTCCCCCAGCTACCATGTGTTATGTATAATACTGGTGTCTTCCTATATGGCTTTTAGGCCGCCTCAGGCTGCAGGGCCCGCTAGCGACCTCTGCACCCCCTGTAGCTACGCCCCTGTACTGGATCCCACAAACAAAATCCTGTCTATAGTGCACAGCAGACTGTCAGGGGATGAGACAGGGATCAGATCTTGGGGGATGTTCACACAGCGGAATTGGCCGCGGGTTTCAGCGCGGTTGCCGCGGCCAAAACCTCGTCCCAACCTCGCGTCTACCGACGTGGGTTGGGGCGTGGTTTTGGGCGCGGTTTGCAGCGAGGTTTTTGCCTATACAAATTATAGGCAGGAATAAACCCGAGCCCAAACCCGCACCCCAACCGCGCCGAAAAGCACGGCGAAACCCACGCAGACACTGCGCCAAAGACTCGCTGCCAAGACTTGACAGGAGACCTCTCACACACGCGCGGCAAGGCCGCGGCCAAACCCGCGCCATGTGAATAGCAACGCGGTTTCCCATAGGAAACCATGTAATGAACTGGGGGCGTTTGGGGCGCGATTTGGACGAGGTTTTGGCCGCGGCAACCGCGCCGAAACCCGCGGCCAAATCCGCCGTGTGAACTAAGCCTTAGTGTCTCCCCTGAGAGAAGTGGTGCCAAAGGCTTACTGCCTCTTTATCATAAAAATCACATGTCCATTCAGCTGAACTGTATACGCTTGTTTATAGTGGAGTTGCTGGAGATCACTAAGGCTAGGGTCAGACGGCCTAGTAACTGCATACGGGTGTGGTTTTGTCCGCACGCAGCTACTGAACCCTCTGACCCTACCCTAAGGGTATGTTCATACGGCGTGTTGGGATACGTTTTCGGATCCGTTTTGGATCCAAAAATCGCATCCCAAAATGATGCGTCGATTGGATCCTAAACGGATCCAACATGCAGCTGTGTGTTTGGCTGCAGCAGGGTCGCACCCTATCGTTTATTATAGGGCTCCTGCTGCGTCTTTCGGACCAAGAATTGACAGGACAATTCTTGTGAAAGACGCAATGAGACGCTGCGGTGATCACTCGTGTGAAGGCCGATGCGTGTTTTAAAGTAAAAGCAATGTAAATTACACTGCTATTTGTTAGATGCGTGTTTGGGTCCGTCTAGGTTTCAAACACGCAGGTAAAAGCGTATGTAACACGGAGTAAATACCCCGTGTGAACATACCCTAAAGGCTGAACAATTATCTAAGGCTCGGTCTACACAGCACAGGGCGGAAAAACTCTAAAACCAACATCGAAAAACAATTTTGAACCCGAATATTTTGTCAGTTTTTTTGTCCAAAGCAAAAGGTTTTTTTTGGTTGGTTTTTGCCGTGCTTTTTCAGGCAGTTTTTAATGTATGCAAAAGTCATATGCCTTGTTTAAACACCCGGTCGGTTTTTCAGCAGAACCATCCAAAAAAACGGTGAAAAAAAACCTCCGGCGGTTTACACGGACTTCAATAGTAAATTTTCCGCTGGGCTCTGTCGGATTTTACAACATGTTCCTAAATCCGCTGATGCCCAAAACCGAGCGAATCAAAAAAAAAAACCCGTGTAGACTACAGGTGGTTTTTTGTATTAAAGTCTATGTGGATGTTTTTCCGGCGGATTTTCAGCGGTTTCAGAATACTAAAACCGCCGAAAATCCAACGGGAAGCCTCTGCTGTGTAGACATAGCCCTGTATGGCCAGCACTAGGGACCTCATCCTCCTCCTTCTTTTCCTTGATATGACCCTTTAACTTTTAGTGTCTTTTTCAAACTTTTTTCTATCAGGAGGACTGATCTGTCGGGGCCTCCTGGAGACGATACCGGACCACAATGTGGACACCTTCATCTCGTTGTCTTCTCCTCAGATGGGGCAGTATGGAGGTGAGAAAGAGGGAACGGTAAAAAATGGGAACTATGATTGTGCAAACCATTGTGCTCTCGCTTTTCTCTTTTAGTTCCTGCTCAGGTTTTCTCACTGTCTATTGGGATTTATTTTATTTTGTGACATCACACTCTCCCCCCAGCTATAGTCGGGCCTTTCATCTTCTATTGCTGCTGCCCTACCCCCGGCTGCTGTGCTCTGAGCCCCATCCCCCTTGCTTCATTTCCTTGGTTTCAATTACAGACAGTCCACGGGTTATGAGCGGGATAGGGACTGTAGGTTTATTCTTAAAGGGAACCTGTCACATAGGTGATGCCTCCCTTGCTGAGGGCAGCACAAGCTAGTGTCAGACCTGCTGTTTCCAGCGCTGTGTCCCTTATTCTGTAAGATGCTGGAGTTTTAGAGCATTTACCCCTCAAATCTTATTAATGAATAGGTGTTAGCCCCGCCCACCTGGCAGTTATTCACATGTTTCTGCCTATTCAAAGTAATGGATTTATCAGTTGAGGTGGGTGGGGCCAGCCTCAGGTGGGCGGGGTTTGAAAAAAACTGACTCTTTGAGTGACTATTTTCTGGCTGAAAACTGCAGATTTGAGCATTAAATACACGAAAACTCCAGCATCTTACAGAATAAGGGACACAGCGCTGGAAACAGCAGGTCTGACACTAGCTTGTTCTGCCCTCAGCAAGGGGGGCATAATCTATGTGACAGGTTCTCTTTAAGTTGAATTTGTATGTAAGTTAGAACAGGTATATTTATTAAATGTAACTCCATCAGAAAAGTTTTTTTTTTTTTTTGTTTGTTTTGTTTTTTTAGTTTTGGGCAGTGGGAATGGTTTTTACATTTGTTTTGCTATCTGTGCCCATTAAGAAGATTTTTACCTCATTTTCACCTCATGTGCTGCTGTGGCATGCTGGAACCTATCGTTCCACAGCTGCTATCTGCTGTGGAACAAGGAACTTCAAGTGCCAGCAGGCCCCATAAGTCTCCATTTGTAACTAGGGGACAGATGTAAGTCGGGGACTGCCTGTACTTGGTAAAGTTTAAGCTTCTGTCGTCTTTGTGATTTTTGCAGATGTTTTAAATGAAATATAATACAACATAACAGGAACAATGCAGGCAGCTTCTATGTTCAGCTATTCCCCGAGCAGTGTATCTGCACATGTGTGGAAACTCATAGATCGGCCATCATGTATATATATATTCGCCGCACTGCTGAGTGCAGGGCACAGTGGAGTGAGTTTGGATGGGATGGCTTCCCTTTCCCCTGGCTTGGTACAGCCCACATGACACTGTACACGCCTGTAAAGCGCTTCCATATGGGCACTGCCAGGAGCTGGTCTCCACTGCACTGGTGATTGTGTGACGTGGTATCATGGTCCCGCCAATATCCCTCCAACTGGTGAGTGCAGGCCACAGTATCTTCTACCGTATGTCAAGACCCTTCTGTATTGGCCCACATATACATATGCCTTAGCGCGGTATGTGTGCTGTTTCATCCTCTCTGCGTAAAATAGTAATAAATGTAATCGCCTCATACTTGGGGTTTCTCAGGGGCCCTTTCAGGACATTTTCTTAAACTGAGATGTGTGTCCTTGTGTGATGCCCCATGTCGTACCATGTTTTATTACACAAGGGGGGAAGGAACATCACACACCTGACTAGGAAACCGTTTTTGCTGTGGTGGTCTACATTGCCATTACACCTTTTGCCAACAGTTATTCCTCTCGACTTCTCCAGACACGTGCACACTCTGTTGGGACAAGCGTGCATGTGTATTTCATGAGAAGAAGGGGATAAGCGTCAGCCAGACACCTCTGATGCTGGCTTATCTCTAGGGAGAGAAAAATAATCAGCCATTGGAATCGTGCTGCTCATCTCTTGTTTTCCCTGACATCATCTGTCAGGGGAGAGAAAGGAGGATATATATGAATATAAGCTATAAAAGCATCTGTATATATAACAGCAATAAAGCAGGACGTCTTTACTTCTTGATGGTAATTTATTTCATAACGCGTTACTATGGAGTAAAGTACATACAATGTATGTATGATGGTTTATTGCTTCTTTGTGTGTGTGTATATATAATATATATGTGTGTGTGTATGTATATATTCAACTGTGTGTGTGTTGTATATATGTGTGTGTATATTTACACGTGTATCTATATATGTGTATGTGTATATATATATATATATATATATATATATATATATATATATATATATATATATTATACACACACACACACACACACCACCAACCACACACCACACACCAACTACACATATATTTTAATATTATATTTTTTAATTAAATATTTATATATATTTATATATATATATAAACTAAAAAAAGGTAGCACCACTTAAGACTATATGAAGTTGGGTGCAAGCAGAAATGCCCTCGTCACAGGCAAAAAAAATAAAAAAGGAAAATCCGCTGCAAAATGGAAAATCCATATCGGCTCACACAAGAGCCTTTCTTAAGCTTGTGAGCTGAAACGTCGCCTGACATGGAATAAAGCACACCTTTTGTGTTTGAATTTTAGTGAGTGCTGCGGTTTTCAATTATTATATATTTAATATATATTATATATATTATATATATATATATATATATCAGTTGATACCAGAAGTTTCCATCTGCAGGTTTTTCTCACTATCTGACATGAAATCAGAATAAACCTTCCCCGTTTTAGGTCAATTAGGAACCAAAATTATTCATATTTGCCAAATGCCAGAATAATGAGAGAGAGAACTTTTAAGGCATTTTCCTTGCGTTCTGACAGAGTGGCCTTTCAGCCCATGTTGATACAGTACTCGTTTCACTGTGGATAATGACAAAATCTTACCAGCTTCCGCCAGCATCTTCACAAGGTCTTTTGCTTTTGTTCACAGGTCTATGATCTTATCCCTGACATCCTTAGAAAGCTCTTTGGTCTTGCCCATGTTGTACAGGTTAGAGTCTGACTGATTGAGTCTGTGGGCCGGAGTCTTTTATAAGGCTATGTTCACACAGCGTAATTGCGGCGTGTACAGTATGCGCCGCAATTACGCCGGGTGCTTTGGGAGTCACGCTGATCAGTGCGTACCCCCGCGGGGGAGGGGTGCGCGACAACCCTCCGGCCCCATTGACATGCATTACTCGCGGCGCGTGTTCGCTGCAAATAATTGATATGTCATTTATCTCCCCGCGCGTACAATACGGTTGTATTGTATGCGTGGGGGGACAAGGCGTAATCCATAGTTCTCTATTATGAAAGCTATGGATTACCGTAATTATGGGGCACGTTTCCCTGCGTATTAAGCGCAGTACGCTGCGAAATACGCCCCAAAATAAGCCGTGTGAACATATTATAAGGCCATGTTCACACGTCTTATTTGGGCATGTATTTCAGCCTGTAATTTGCAGTGTACTGCGTGTATTACAGGCTGAAATACGGCCCAGTCATTACGGTAATAGAGAACTGTGGATTACGTCTCCTCTCCCCGCTCGGAAATCCGCCGAGCGGGGAGAGAACTGACATGTCATTTTCTAGCGGCGTATACGCGCCGCTAGTAATGATAGTCTATGGGCCGGCCCGCCCTCGCGCCCGCGCCCGTCCACATGGCGTAATTGCGGGGTGTAATTACGCCCCGCAATTAAGCCGTGTGAACATCGCCTAAAGGTGACTGTTTTAAGACAGCTGTCTTTAATGCAGGTAACGAGTTGATAAGGAGCGTCTAACTGGTCTGTAGGAGCCAGAAGTCTTAATGGTTGGTAGGGGATCAAATACTCATTTATCTCAGCAAAATGCAAATAAATTTATATAATTTATAAAATGTGATTTTCTGGATTTTATTGTGGATATTCTATCTCTCAATGTTAAAATGTAACCTGCCCTTAATTATGATTTCATGTACTTTGTCAGTGGACAAACTTACACAATCGGGAGGCAAAATATTTTACTGTATATACACACACATATGTGTATATATACACGTACACCCACATTTATATGCAATAAACCATCATTACTTCTTCTTTTTGTATGTACTTTCCTCCATTCTAACACGTCATGCAAGAAGTTACCATCAAGAAGTAAAGATGAATTGCTGATATTATATATATATATATATATATATATATATATATATAATAATATAATAAAGGAACAGGTTAAAGGGGCAAAGGGAAACACTAGTGAAGGAGCTTGCTCCTATCGGTTGGGAATGAGTGTTCCCACTAAGTTTGTTGATGATGTTACTGTTTCTCTGGCAAACTCATACACCCACTGTCGGCCACAGTTCCGTCTGTATGTGGCAGCTGCACTATGGGACCCTCGCCTTACAGGGATGTTTCCATCCCATCTGACACTTTGATGGCATATCAATAGGATATGCCATCACAGTGTGCTAGGTTCAGGTCCTACCTCTGGGACCCGGGCCAGAACGGATAGTCGGTCTCGCTTGTGCACAGCTCTCCATTCTGTACTATGGGAGTTCCAAGTACAGAGGAGCAGTGTGTTCGGTTTTACTCACAACTCCCATAGAACAGAATCGAGAGTCGTGCACAAGCGTCACATACTCTTCATTCTGTACGGAGACCAGTTTCCGAGATAGGTGCGGGTCTTAGGCTATGTTCACACGGCTTATTTTGGGACGTATCTCGCACCGTATTTCGCGAAATACGGGGCGAGATACGTCCCAGTCATTACGGTAATCCAGAGTTCTCATAGAGAACTATGGATTACGTCTCCTCTCCACGCTCGCACAATACGGTGAGCGGGGAGAGAAGTGACATGTCAATTATTTATGGCGTGTACGCGCCGAGAATAATGCATGTCTATGGGGCCGGCGGGCCGCCCCCGCACACACGGCGTAATTGCGGGCGACATACGTCCCGCAATTTTTGCCGTGTGAACATAGGTGCGTATCCCAAGACTCCTAAGGCTATCACGTTTTGATGATATAGCTTATCAATATGCCATCAGAGTGGGAGAGTGGGACACTTCTTTAAGGCCATCGTCCCAAAGTGTCGCTGCAGCATGCAGACAAAACTGTCGCCACCAGTGAGTGTATGAGTTTGCCAGAAAAACAAGGGATGTCATCGGCAAACTTGTGTGGGTAGTAATTGTCACGGTTTGGTCCACATGCGTCGGTCGCACTGACCCCAATCTAAAAGTAATTATTGATGAGCGTCTGGAGGCTTCACACACTTAACGGGGTTATCCGGGAGTTTGATGATTTCATGGAACACTGTAAACAGAATTTATATTGAAAAGTAAAGATATTCCACCACCTTACTGAGTTTCTTTTTCTTTTTCCTCCTTATTCATCTATTATAAAATCAGGGAAACTTCCTGGTTGTGGGAGTGTCAGTAGTTATCCTCCAGCAATTTCCTACAACTCCCAGAATCCCTTGCAGTTACAATCTAGGACTTCTCTGCAACCGCCCTCTAATTCTTTTAGTCCTGTTCATTATCATTCTCTGACATGTACACCTCAAGCCCCTGCATCTCTGTACCAGTTCACTCCCTGGTTGCCTGCAGCAGGCTGTGTGTAGTACAGTCACCAATCAGTTTGTAACATGGTAAAGAAACATTCTTTCCTCATCTTATTATAGCTGTAATAAATGTACAAATATATATACAGGCAGTCCCCGGGTTACGAACAGGATAGGGACTGTCTGTTTGTTCTTAAGTTCGATTTGTATGTAAGTCGGAACAGGTACATTTATTGAATGTAACTCCAGAACAAAGTTTTTTTTTTATTTTTGGATAGTGCAGGGAAGGGTTATTACATTTGTTTTGTCGTCTGTGTCCCTGTTAAAAAGATTTCACCTCATTCTCACCTCATGTGGTGCTATGGCGTGCTGGAACCTGTCATTCCACAGCTACTCTCTGCTGTGAAACATGGAACTAGAAGTGCCAGCATGTCCCATAAGTCTCCGTTTGTAACTAGGGAACAGATGTAAGTCGGAACGGTGTAAGTCGGGGACTGCCTGTAATTTGGTTTCTGTATTTCTATGTATGTGCTGTACATCCCCCACAGCAGGTACACAGCTATCCCATCATTGTAACTCGGATTGCTGTGGGAAATGTGGCATCTCCCAGCTTCCAAGAAAGATGGGCAATGTCACATCCCCCCCCCACTGCAAGCAGTTTTTAATCATGGGAAGGCTGTTTGCCTGCTGTAGGGGGATGTGTCATCCTCTCTGCACACAGTGATGTCTGGACAGTGTCACATGATGCTTTACCCTGGCACCACTACTATATAAAGAGTAGTAGGCAGCCTTTTTTTTTTTTTTTTGTCTGCTGCTGGATAATTTCAGAGGTCCTAAATATTCAGCCAATCGCACAATTCAAGTCTTTTGACCATTTTCTCTCATCAGAAGAGGTAAAGACACTGCGCAGTAATGAAGGCAGCTAGACTCTAGCAGTGATGAGTCACTATGCACACATGGTTACCATTGTTTGTGTCCATATTAATGTATAACACCCTGCTCCTCCAGCTCTGTACATTACATTCCTGTCGGCACCTCTGTTCACATGAGTAACTGTCTGCGGCCAGCTCTTCTCTGCTCAGGACACACCCACTACAGGGGAGTGTTTCTGAGCTGAGCCTGGCTTCTAAGCACACCCACTGACTGATGACAAAACGTCCAGAAGCAAAACCATGTGATTAATGGACGAACGTGGTATGCAGGAAGAAGGGGAGTAAAGGGCTCTCTGCCTGGTTTTGCAAAGCAGAACAGGTAAATAATTTTTAATGAGTAGCAATTACAAAGTTCAGTATAATCATGTTGTGAGCTCTATAACCAAGAAAAAGACAGTCCCGGAAAACCCCTTTAACCCCTTAAGCCGAACGCCTGAAAAGTACTTAATGACCGGCACATTTTTTTTGTTTTTGCCTCCTTGCGTTTCAACAGTTGTAACTTTTTTTATTTTTTCAATGACGCAGTTGGATGAGGCCTCGTTTTATTTGAGACAAGTTGTACTTTATGGGGGAATAGTTTAAGTTCACTTATAAATAATTGCAGAATTTTTTTTCTATTTTTTTTTAATTTTGTTTTTAATCACCATTTACATCTCGCACTTAATAACTTGTTAGATTTATTCTACAGGTTGTTACGGTCGTTTGGATACCAAATATGTGTAGGTTTTTTTGTGTGTGTGTGTAATGTATGCACAATTATTTTTTACACTTTATGTTTTTTACTTTTTTTTAAAATCCCAGGAAGAGAGAACTGTTTTTTACTTTTTTATTTTTTTTTTATACTCTTGGTAATGTATTAGCATATTCATATATGCTAATACATTATAAACTGTCTCAGTCTGACACAGGCAGTGATCAGGACAGCACACAGTCTGCCCTGATCACTGGCTTCTTACACAGACAGCCCTGGGGTTACTCTAGGTCCCCAGGGCTGACTGTGCAGCCTTTTCCCCTGGGATCCACAACCGTCCAAATCACCGACAGAGCAGGGAAACCCTTTGATTGCGCTGTGGTGACGCAAACTCCGATGTCTGCAGCGGCGCCAAAAGACGTCTGCAGACGAACGACCTGAAATGCCCAACGGCAAAACATGACAGGCGGTCGTTAAGGAGTTAAAGGGGTTTTGCCACGATCTCCATTCATACCTCTTGTATCCAGCTCTTCAGCTCTGTGTGCTCAGAAGGGGCGTGTGTGATTTGTTTGAATTGCAGATCATGTGACACAGCAGGATGCCATCACCAGGCCTTTCCTCACTCTAGTCAAAGAAAGGTCTGTTTATGTAAAGCATTGTGAGTAGCTGAGAGGTAACATTTTTGTCTCCAGACACAAGGGTCCTAGGTTCAAATCCCTGCAGGAACCAAACCTGTGTTTTTTTTTCTCTTTATCAATGCACAGACCTGACTGAGGTTTCTTTTTATTTTTTGCACTGTTTGACTAATTACTAAGGAGTACAGAGGACGGGAGTAGAGTGACAGCACCCGGGTTTGAAAAACTCAGGGGCTGCCTGAGAGGAGAAGTGATGTCTGAGCATGTGCGACCAGGAATGAGGAGCTCTCAGCCCTGGTCGTATCCCCTGGAGACGAGCTGTAAACAATGGATCCCTAACGGAGCAGCTAAAACAAAAACGGTGCAGAATTTTTAATAATGATGAATGGTGAAAATGTTTATTTCATTTTCAATCTTTCCACATCAATTTTACTTCGTGGCAAAACCCCTTTAAGAGAGTCGTCAGGTCCCACCAGAGTCGGAAGGTTCAGCCAGTTTCTCTCCGTGTGTATGGGGGTCTTTAATGTACTGTAGTTACACACATAGAATCAGGCATCTTTAGATCCGGGCTTTTTCAGGATGCCCTTAGAATTTTTGGGTGCTATTGCTGCCCATTTGGAAGATCCTAACAATACATGGGCAGTGTTCTGATAAGCGCTTCCCTTTGAGCAGACTGGCTCACTTTCAAACGTCTTTCTTGCACAAGTACCATTGAGCGGGATTGGTAAACCTCCTGGGCCATCATCAGGGCTTATGACTGCTCTTGTTCCTCATATAGAAAACTTAAAGGGGTTGTCTCACTTTTTATATTAAAGATCTTGCAAAAACAAGTCACTTTGCAATATATGTCCATTAACAGTGTCCTACCTATACAAGAGTGGATATCTTGGAATGAGCTGCATCAGCTCCCTAGGTCACTATAGCTACAGACCTGTTTGATCTCTCCTGATAGGCTGCCAGCACTGGTTGCTATAGCTACAGACCTGGCTTCTACTGCAGCCTAGTGGAAGCCAGTAAACACACCCCTGAATTCAAAGTGAAACCAAGAAAACAGGACTGAAGTAAGATGAATCTATGTAGTGAGACAACCCTTTTAAGTTATAGAGCACAGGAGCCACCAAAACAGTGTGGACAAGGTGGTTACAGAATAGAGTAATAATCCACGAAGGGGAAAATTATTGCTGAGGATCACAAGCGATACCTAGGGGTAGGTGGGGGATTATTATATCTGAGAGGGGTTGGAGTTATACCTGGGTGTATGTGACACTTTGAGGGGCAGAAAATTCTCTGTCAAGGTGATTGCCCACTTAAGTTTATACTTAAAGGGGTGCTCTCACCACACTGATTAGCGTTAAACATATAGGCAAAGGTAAATAAAGACTTGACAAATATATTGCTGTTCTGATTTTGCTTCATTTTGGAGCAGTTCTTGTCTCCTGCTTGTTTACACGTCTCCTAGGTGACGTCACTCCCTGCCGTGTCCTATTAGCAGTACAGGAGCTTGTTTATGTTTCTTACTTACAAGTTTCAACCCTTTAGAGCTCTGTAGCCTTCTGTCCTGCTGTTACAACCCCTCCATCACCATTGTCCCTCTAAAAGGCTCAGATAGGTAGAGCAGAGCTGAAATATTAGTCGCTGCTGTAGAACCACCCAGAACAGGAAGTGGGAGCCTGAAGCTGTAGAACTGCTCAAAGCCTGAACAGGAAGTGAGAGCCTGAAGCTGTAGAACCACCCACAGCCTGAACAGGAAGTGAGAGCCTGAAGCTATAGAACCACCCACAGCCTGAACAGGAAGTGGGAACCTGAAGCTGTAAAACCGACCACAGCCTTAACAGGAAATGAGAGCCTGAATCTGTAGAACCTCCCACAGCCTAAACAGGAAGTTGGAGCCTGAAGCTCTAGAACCACCCACAGCCTGAACAGGAAGTGAGAGCCTGAAGCTGTAGAACCCGCCCACAGCCTGAACAGGAAGTGAGAGCCGGAAGCTGCAGAACCGCCCACAGCCTGAACAGGAAGTGGGATCCGGAAGCTGTAGAACTGCCCACAGACTGAACAGGAAGTGGGATCCTGAAGCTGTAGAACTGCCCACAACCTGAACAGGAAGTGGGAGCTTGAAGCTGTAGAACGGCCCACAGCATGAACAGGTAGTGAGAGCCTGAAGCTGTAGAACCTCCCACAGCCTAAACAGGAAGTTGGAGCCTGAAGCTGTAGAACCTCCCACAGCCTAAACAGGAAGTTGGAGCCTGAAGCTGTAGAACCTCCCACAGCCTAAACAGGAAGTTGGAGCCTGAAGCTGTAGAACCTCCCACAGCCTAACAGGAAGTTGGAGCCTGAAGCTGTAGAACCTCCCACAGCCTAAACAGGAAGTTGGAGCCTGAAGCTGTAGAACCCGCCCACAGCCTGAACAGGAAGTGAGAGCCTGCAGCTGTAGAACCTGCCCACAGCCTGAACAGGAAGTGGGAGCCTGCAGCTGTAGAACCGCCCACAGCCTGAACAGGAAGTGGGAGCCTGAAGCTGTAGAACCACTCACAGCCTGAACAGGAAGTGGGAGCCTGAAGCTGTAGAACCGCCCACTGCCTGAACAGGAATATGCAGCCTGAAGCTGTAGAACCACCCACAGCCTGAGAAGCAAGTGGAAGCCTGAAGCTGTAGAACTGCACACACCCTGCAGGAGTGGGAGCCTGAAGCTGTAGAACCGCCCACTGCCTGAACAGGAAGTGAGAGCCTGAAGCTGTAGAACCACCCACAGCCTGAACAGGAATTGGAAGCCTGAAGCTGGCTGGGAAAACGCCTTTAATGCATTAAGTCTATGCCATAGTGGGAACATAAGGTATTATCTTCCCCAGCATTGCTGCCTGCTCAGCTATGGGAAAAGCACCAGTCTCTGGCCGTGACTATTGTGCACCTGATACTTGTAGTACTCGTGGTTGATGCTTTGTGCACGGACCACCCTATAGGTCTGTACACTGCTTTATTGAGACCCCTGAAATAACACACTTGGACCCCTGCTTAAGATAGTTTTGATGGACCATGTTCTGCTGAGACTGTGATGGGCCAGGGCTCCTCATAACCAGGCTATGCTGGAGGAAGCCGCCTCTTCTCAGGCATGGATGGGATCCTCCGTTCTTCTAGTGGGGTTCTACAGAACACATGCATTATTAATATCCTATACTACATACTATGCGTGCACTGCAGCAGGCTCTGGTTACAGCAGGAGACGTCTTCTGCTCTCTTAAAGGGAAAGTAGCAACCTGATGTCATAGAGCCTTGGTCAGAAGATCATTTTTTGGTTGTATTTCCTTTCTTGACCCCTGTGAACCCTGCTATGCTGTGCGCCCGGCCTCATTGGCTTTCCTGTACGGTAACCGACTGTTTTATGTTCCAGACACAGATTATCTGCGGTATCTGTTCCCCACGTACGTGAAGGCCAATCTGTACAGATTCTGCTACACGCAGTTTGGTCAGAGCATCTCCATCTGCAATTTCTGGAATGGTGAGATATAAGGGGAGGGAGTGACATGGTCGTTTTCAGATCTCCTCCGGGTGGCGCTGGGTCAGGAGTCATTGAATGAATGGAAGTCCTCTTGTTAATAGAGATTCTTCTGTTTTCAGATCCCCATCACCACGACATGTACATCAACATCAGCGATTTCTTAGCACCTATAAATTCAGAGAGGCCAGAGCCGAACATAACGGGTAACTGAGTTTGTAAGAACTGTATGATAAGAGGAGAAAACACCACCCCCAAAAATCTCCTTAAAGGGGTTGTCTCACTACATTGATTCATCTCAACTCAGCCCTGTTTTCTTGGTTTCATTTTGAATTCAGGGGCGTGTTTACTGGCTTCTACTAGGCTGTGGTAGAAGCCTGGTCTGTAGCTATAGCGACCAGTGCTGGCAGCCTATCAGGAGAGATCAAACAGGTCTGTAGTTATAGCAACCAGCACTGGTTGCTATAACTACAGACCTGTTACATCTCTCCTGATAGGTTGCCAGCACTGGTTGCTATATCAGGAGAGATCGAAAAGGTCTGTAGTTAGGTTGCCAGCACTGGTTGCTATAACTACAGACCTGTTCGATCTCTCCTGATAGGTTGCCAGCACTGGTTGCTATATCAGGAGAGATCGAACAGGTCTGTAGCTATGGCAACCAGTGCTGGCAGCCTAGCAGAAGAGATGGAACAAGTCTGTAGCTTTAGCAACCAGTGCTGGCAGCCTATCAGGAGGAATGGAACAGGTCTGTAGCTATAGCAACCAGCGCTGGCAGCCTATCAGGAGAGATGGAACAGGTCTGTAGATATAGCATCCAACGCTGGCAGCCTATCGGGAGAGATCAAATAGGTCTGTAGCTATAGCAACTAGTGCTGGCAGCCTATCAGGAGGAATGGAACAGGTCTGTAGCTATAGCAACCAGTGCTGGCAGCCTATCAGGAGAGATTAAACAGGTCTGTAGCTATAGCGACCTGAGGAGCTGATGCAGCCCATACAAGAGGGGATATCTAGGAATAGGTAGGACACTGTTAATGGACAGACATTGCAAAGTGACTTGTTTTTGCAAGATCTTAAACATAAAAAGCAGCAATCCTTGTAGTGAGACAACCCCTTTAAGGACCCCAATATCTTATAGATGTTGTAGTGCCTTCATCCAGCTTCTTGAATGTATGTGATTTGTCTGTATAATCTCGCACTCCCCTCCCCCACAGATTGGAAGAAAAACTTCTTGCGACTTCGGAGATTAGTCCTCATCGGTGGTCCCAGCGACGGCGTCATCACACCTTGGCAGTCCAGGTACTGAGGGGGTGGACTGCAGTGCTGTGTGTCTACAGCTGTATGGTGTAGTGTGATCTCATCTGTCACTTTTTTTTGTCTTTTTCAGCCACTTTGGATTCTACGATGAGAATGAGAAGGTTTTAGAAATGAAAGAGCAACAGGTTTGTTCTTCCTGTAAATCACTTCCTTCCGTGAAATGTCTCGTTCTCGTGAAAAGAAAACCTTAAAGGGGTTGTCCACTTCCTACAAAAAAAACTAATACACCGCTCCTGAGGCCCCATTAACAAAAAAAAAAAGCCTGTACTCCTCTTCCTCTGGTCGCTGGATCTTTTTTCTGTTTTGTTTTTTTCATCCACTGGGACCTCCCCACTGCAGCACCTGATTGGCTGCAGCGGTCATGTGCCTCTGCTTACATCACCATCCCAAAATGAACCACTCCGGATAGTGATGTAAGCAGAGGCACGTGACCGCTGCAACCAATCGGGGGCTGCGGAGGGGAGGTCTCAGTTTGAAATATGAAAACAAAAGATCAGGCCTTTTTATGGGACCCAGGAACAGCCCATAACTATATTTTTAGGAACTGAACAACTCCTTTAACTAGACAGGTTTCAAGCAATTTAGGGCATCTGTATCTTGCAGGTTGGTAGGGTATACCGTTAACCCCTTCCTGACATAAGACGTACCGCTATGTCCTAGTGGGAAGTGCGTTCCCGAAAATGGACATACTGGTATGTCCTGCAAATCGTGCGGGCTTACAGGCGAGCCCTGCACGATCGCAACATGGGACCAGCGGTATATTACCACTGGCCTCGTGCTGCATCGCCCACGGCCCGAGTGAGTTCCGTCCATGGGTGATTAACCCTTTAGCTGTTGTGATCTATCACAATCTCCGCTGCTAAGGCACAGACAGAAGGATGGAGCTCCTCCTGTGTGTAATCGGTGCAGCAGCAGCGCCAGCCTGTCTCTACCTAACTGCCCAGATGCTTTACTAAACTCCCATAGAACAGAATGGAGAGCACACAGCGCTCCCCTGTACTGGGACCCTCCATAGAACAGAGTGGAGAGAACACAGTGCTCCCCTGGTCTGGGAACTCCCGTAGAACAGAATGGAGAACACACCGCTCCCCTGTACTGGGAACTGTCATAGAACAGAATGGAGAGAACACATTGCTCCCCTGTACTGGGAACTGTCATAGAACAGAATGGAGAACACAGTGCTCCCCTGTACTGGAAACACCCATAGAACAGAATGGAGAACACAGTGCTCACCTGTACTGGAAACACCCATACAACAGAATGGAGAACACAGTGCTCCTCTGCACTGGGAACTCCCATAGAACAGAATGGAGAGAACACAGTGCTCAACTGTACTGGGAACTTCCATAGAACAAAATGGAGAACACGGCGCTCCCCTGTACTGGGAACTCCCATAGAACAGAATGGAGAGTTGTGCAGAAGTGTGACTGACTCTCTGTTCTTAAGGAGACTTTGGGGGGCTTGTACCAGAGACAGGTGCGAGTCCCTCTTCTGGGACCCACACCTAACACACCTTGATAACATATGCTATTCATGTTCCATCAATGTGTGAGAAACACCCCTTAAAACCTTTACATGGTTAGAAAAACATGGCTGCTTTCTTTCAGTAACAGCGCCACC
Source organism: Phyllomedusa bahiana (assembly GCA_025379985.1). Lineage (NCBI taxonomy): Eukaryota > Metazoa > Chordata > Amphibia > Anura > Hylidae > Phyllomedusa > Phyllomedusa bahiana. The sequence goes on along the minus strand of JAODAL010004250.1, from coordinate 82,091 downwards.
CCTGTCCACAGGCTGTGTGTGATATGACCGCTTCACGTGAAGGGGTTGTCCAGTTATTTGTTTTGCAGCTAGAATGAAATAAAAAAAATCTCATACTTGCCTATGTCCTCTCCTCCATTCCAGCGATGCCGCTCTTTCCCGGTTATCTGTTCGCCTCCTGCTCTCGGTGGCTGAATAGACACCGCTGCAGTGGTCAGGTGCCATTGTCCGACATCACCGCTGTTCACTTCTGATTAGTGATGCCTAGAATTGGCAGAAGACCGCTGCAGCGGTGTTGATGTGTCTGAGAGCAGGAAATAGCAGGATAAAATGGGAGACAGCGGCGCCAAAACGCAGGAGAGGACAGAGGTGAGTATAAGTTGTTGTTTTTTTTCTGTATTATTAAAGCAACAGCATCCTAAAAAAATTAGAGACAGAGAGAGATAGATATTTGACACTGACAGCAAGCAGTGGTAGGTGCGACATATGCGTGCGGGGTTTGTCACTGACAGCGATCATAGCTCCTGCATCAGAGAGAGAGCGAGATCATGTGCAGTCCCATGTAAACACAAACACAAAGTGTATATAGTTTTGTTCTGTAAATCTGTAGAGGTCAGAAGTGTAATAATCTGCAGGATATATCATTGTGTGTGAGAGACAGAGAAAAAAATCACCCATCTTTCCCAGAGTCCTGAATGTCAAATGCCCATTCTAATTACAAAGTATGTAGAGAGAGCGAGAAATGTCGATATACATTATGGAGTTACACTTAGCTTTTCACTTCCAACGACAGCTGAGAACCTCTCCCTTCCCCTGGCTCACACTGAATGAATCCTCACATGAACACTTTGGGGCGTGTCTGAAGAGAGAGAGAAGATACTCCCAGCTGGGAGGAGAAACACGCCCCTCCAGTTCACAAGCTCTGCTTAGCTACCAGCATAAACGGCTGCCAAATGGTGAAATGAGACAACCCCTTTAATGGAGTTTTTTTTATTGGCAATACAACACACAACCTGTGGACAGGGGTGGCGCTGTTACTGGAAGAAAGCGGTTGTGTTTTCTAAACCTGAACAACATCTGTTCTCCACCAACTAACAACCTTTGTATTATTCACATTCAGCTCAGCTATGTTCTTTCTATACAAGAGAGAGGAGCAGCCGCCAGCCCCCTGAGGCGCCATTTATCTCTGGGGAATTATGGAATTGTGCAAGTTAAAGTTCAACCTGTCAAATCCTAGGTTTCCAGATTGGCAGACGCTGGGGAGTGTCTTGTAGCTACTACAGATCATTAGGTCAGTGATTTATGCAGGGATTTAGGGAACCATTATGTGACCATATCTGATTTTATGGCCTCGCAGATGTTGGAGCCTATATTACCGGATATGGCGATGTCACCATGTGCTTTAGCTCAGCATGCTTAATATACCATACAGTAACTCTTAAAGGGGTGTTCCTACTATAGACATATAGTGCCATCAATGACAGTTGCTGTGAACCGCACTTATCTCTGGAACGGCCCCCTAAAGTTACGGCTCAGAATGGAGAATCGGTCACGCTTGCGCCCCACTGTTCTATGGAAGGGGTACTAGGAACTCCCATAGTACAGAACGGAGAGTTGTGCACAAGTGTGCCCAGCTCTCCATTCAATGCTGACAATTTCGGGGGTCCGTTTCTAGAGGTGGGAAATCAGACTCATAGCCATCATAGTCTATGGTGGGAAAACCACTTTAATCATAATATGATAGACCGTTTTAAAACTTTCTAAGTTTCTATTTTTTTAGTTGTCACCATTAATCTCTGCTTGCTGCCAGTGAATGACAGCATTTTTGGGCAGAAAGAAACTGAAAATCCTTTTTTTTTTTTTTTTTTTTTTTTGTAAACATAATTTTTATTAAATTTTTAATAACAAAAACATACAATAACTGTCCAATAGATGAGATACCACTTGATGTACAAAGAAATAATATAAGGCATCATTAGTACAAATAAGAAAAGTACTAAGCAATGAAAGTACAAAATAGCACTAATGACATACTTTGGCATCATGATAATAAGGATGAAGCAAAAGACTGCTCCATCTTCACTAAAGAAAGAAAACAAAAAATAATCAAAAAGTAAACCCCCCCCCCCAGAAAAAACAAAAACAACACAAAACAGTGGTCCCCATACGCAGTTATGTATAAGAAACATAATCGCATACACCTATGTAATCAAGTAAGGTCTGGGATAAAAAGTGAAAACAAATACTGTGCTGGTGCAATGCTGTGGGATCACACGACCCGTCCCATAACACCCGAGGGAGAGAAATAGATAGAGGACAAATTCACCCCCAACTCTGACGCACAGTCACCAAGGGAGTGTCCAGGGCGTGGTGCCAGGATATGGCTGAGGTAAAGCTCCCATGTTATGGGGTACAGACATCCAAAGTAAATCCTTCTTAATTATGAAGTTGGACCTATCAGTAGTAGGTCCATATATATATTTGGACACTGACACAATTTTTTTTTTTTTTTCTGTACCTGTTTACTGAAACAAGATCTAGTTCTATAATGGATATAGAGTCCAGACTTTCTGCTTTCATTTGAGGGGATACACATTAATATTGGATGAAAGGTTAAGGAGTTTCATCTCCGTAACATGGGCCTCTGTTTATAAAGGGGCCAAAAGTAACTGAACTACTGAAATCATTGTAAATAAAATGTAAATTCCTAATACTTGGTTGAAAAGCCTTTGTTGGCAATGACGGCCTGAAGTCCTGACCTCCTAGACATCACCAGACGCTAAGTTTCCTCCTTTTTAATGCTCGGCCTTTACCGCGGCGGTTTTCAGTTGCTGTTTATTTGTGGCCTTTCTGTCTGAAGTTTAGTCCCTACCAAGTGAAATGCTGCTCAGTTGGGCTGAGTTCAGGGGCCTGACTTGGCCATTCAAGAATATTCCACTTCTTTGCATTAATAAACTCCTGGGTTGCTTTGGCTTTATGTTTTGGGTCCTTGTACATCTGTATTATGAATCGCTGACTAATCCATTTGGCTGGATTGGAGCACACAGTATGTCTCTGAATACCTCAGAACTCATCCGGCTGCTTCTGTCCTGTGTCACGTCATCAATAAACACTAGTGACCCAGTGTCCACTGACAAGCCATGCTTGTTTCAAGCCATCACACTAGCCCCACTGTGTTTTTACAGATAATGTGTTATGCTTTGGGTCATGAGCTGTACCCGCCTTTGCCATACTTTTTTCCTTTCCATCATTCTGGTAGAGATTGATCTTCGTTTCATCTGTCCAAAGAATGTTCTTCCAGAACTGTGCTGACTTTTTTTTTTTTAGATGTTTTTAGCAAAGTCCATTCTAGTCTTTTTATTCTTGAAACTTATAAGTCACTTGCACTGTGCAGTGAACCCTCTGTATCTACTTTCATGCAGTCTTCTCTTTATGGTAGATTTGGATAATGATAAGCCTACATCCTGGAGGGTATTCAGAGACCTACTGTGTGCTCAAATCCAGCCAAATGCAGCCAAACTGGTCGGCATTTCATAATACAGATAGAAAATGACCCAAAAATTAAACCCAGGCGTTTATTAAAGCAAAGAAGTGGAATATTCTTGAGTGGCTGAGTCAGTCACCTGATCTCAACCCAGTTGAGCAGCATTTTACTTATCACAGACTAAACTTCAGACAGAAAAGCCACAAACAAACAGCAACTGAAAACCGCTGCAGTAAACAGGAGGAAACCCAGCGTCTGGTGATGTCCATGAGGTCAGGACTTCAGGCCGTCATTAGCAACAAAGGGTTTTCCACCAAGTATTAGAAATGAACATTTTATTTACAATTATTTCCCTTGTCCAATGACTTTTGGTCCCTTTATAAACAGGGCGGCCCATGGGAGCCGAAACTCCTAGACCCTTCATCCAATCTTAATGTGGATCCCCTCAAATGAAAGCTGAAAGTCTGGACTTTATGTCCATTATAGAACTAGAACATGTTTCAGAAAATAGGTACAAGAAACAAAATTTGTGTCAGTGTCCAAATATATATGGAGCTGACTGTATTTGTGGGAGGAGGTCTCCTGGTGGCGGTGGTCCTCTCTTCGATGACGCCCCCATTGCTTTTATCTTACAGGTGTACCAGGAGGACAGCTTTGGTCTCCGTACGTTGGATAAAAGGGGAGGCGTCACTATTTACTCAGTCTCTAACGTCGTCCACACAATGTGGCACTCCAACGAGACCGTCTTCAAGGAATGCATTGAGAAGTGGCTCACCTAACGGCAGAGGGTTTACCCTCCATCTTACTCCAGACTCCACTGCGCCATTAGAAGCAACGGTCCCCTCTGCCCTAATTCAGATTGACCTGGACTCATGATACCTCAGTGTTCATCTGCTCCTGTCTGACGTGGTAATGGTCCGCCGCAGTCCTCTGCTCTCCTTCCAAGAACTTACTCCACCCGGCCCTACACGAACTATAGGCCATCGCACAGTTCAGCCCCTGCCCCCCCAGCATTGGTCTGCATTATGTAAATGTGGAAGGGATACATAGGGTACTTTTATAACACCCCCCCACCCCCCATCCCACCCGCCAAACTTGACATTTTGGGAGGTAGTTTTTTTTAATTTTTTTTTTCGTATTCTTTTCTAATAACGGAAATGAATTTCGGGAAAGCGTTTGCACAACGGGGAAGGGGGTGGTCGATGCTTGATGAAGTACTAACCGGGATCCTCTACCTCTGCGCCTCCAATCCTCTGCTGTCACATTATGAGCTAACAGGGTGCTTTGTATAGTACCCGCAAAAGGAACAATTACGATGTGACTGTTTGCCTCATTGACTTTTAGGTACTGGAGTCCTAGGATGTTCATGGTACACGGTGCTGTACAGGTAATATACACTGTATTGGTAGGCAGCCTGAGGAATCGGTGTGAACCTGTGGATCCACGTATAGAGGTTACATACACCTATGTCAACATTGTTATTGCTCGTAGCGTTTTGTGTACACAGCTTCTATGCAGAGCGGAGGGAATGGAGCAAAGGTTATGGTACAGGGGCCGATCACTGCACATTTGAAGCACTGGTCGACCTATTGCAAGTTGATTGATGCTTCTTGAAGGGAACTTGGCAGCTGCTTTATGCTGCCTGAATGACTGGCAGCATGTAATAGCTGCAGGTTACCCTGTCCCAGCCATGTTGGTTTTAGCCTGTAAAGCTGCTGTGTTTCAAGGTAAAACATCCAGTGGCGTTTGGCCGGTTCCGGAAAAAGAGAGATGAGTTCATTGTGCAACTTCTCCCTGCCCCTCAGCTAAACTGACAGCTCTCTCCCTAAGTGTATGTTCACACGGCGTAATTGCGGTGTGCATTTCGCGGTGTATTTGTGCCCGACATGCGCGCTGCAATTAAGGTAATTCATAGTTCTCCTTGAGAACTAGGAATTAAGTCTTGTCTTCCCCGGCGTACAATACGATCGTATTGTACGCCGGGGAAGAAAAGTGACATGTCACATCTTTGCAGCGCTTACGCACCACGGACAGTGAAAGTGAATGGGTCCCCCCACGCTTTAGAAGTATGCGCTTTTCGGCACATACTTCTAAAACACCCGGCGTATTGCGGCGCGTACAGTACGTGCCCCAATCAGGGCTGTGGAGTCGGCAAGTCAATTTCCCAAACCTCCGACTCCCTCATCCATGGCGCATGTTTAAGTGATAACTTTACTGTAGTAAAATGGTAACATCAGGCTGTTTATCACCTTATGATACAATAATCAAGCTGTTTAGGTAGAACAGACACTGACAAGCAAAAGGGTAACAATGTTTTGATCTTTTGAACACTTGTGGGGAGAGTTGAAGAAAAAGCTGTATTTGTGTCCAAGTCCAGTCTGCACCAACATTGGGAATGTGTAGAAGAGACCTGGGATCAGATTGTGGTCAGGATGTGCTTGAATCTGATCCAGAGCCCAGAAGGATTCAGGCCGAGCTGAAAACCAAAGGTGGATTTCCCAAATACTAACAAAATAATAACAATTTACATTTTGATTTTTAGGAGCAAAACAATAACAATGCAGTTACAGGAAAGAATCTGCAGAACTGAGCAGATGCTAAATACTTGCAAGTCATATTTATGTATAAGATGTAAGATGACTGTATATAAAATTACAGTAGCCTCATGTACAAAGCTGTAGTGGATGGTGAGATATGGAGCCTGAAAGTCACAAGTTCAAACCATTGTTACCATTTTGCTTGTCCGTGTAAAATATATTTATTGGATACGACTTTAGGACACAAAAATTTGTAAATATGCAAAACGCTGCAGGAACATTTGTGGAGTCTCTGAATTTGTTCTGAGAAATAGTATTGCCTCCATCAGATCCTGCATACATGACCTCACATCTGATCTCATTATTTCCAGGCTAGAGAACGGCCTCTCTACACTAACAGGGGCAAAATCTCTAACAATGTCAGGGTATAAAGGAATTGCCTCAGCCACAGTCAGGTCTGATCAATGGTTGATCTTCTACTTCTTTGAAAACAAGTGAAAAATTTTGCTGAAATCTGTTTGCCCTGGGAGCGGAGTCTTTTCCCCTGGGGCAGCGCTTTGCCTGCTCCATGTCATCAATTACACTCCTCATGTGATAAGGCTGAAGATACGGGAGCAGCAGCAATGGCCGGACCCAATTCCTCTTGCTCTTTGCTCTGCATCGAACTAACTGGACCAACTTATTATATATATTTCGGAGTCAGAGTTGGTCAATTTTATGACGCCTCCGACTCCGGCAATATTGGATCCGACTCCACGACTCTGACTCCACAGCCCTGCCCAATATGCCGTGTGAACATACCCTAAAGGTCAACATGGGAGAGAGCTGTCAGTAAAACTGAGAAGGTAGAGAGTAGTCGCCATGGCCGAGAGAGTTGAGTCTGTTGTGTGGCCTCTCCTCCCCCCACATGTTTGGGACTGAGTAACCTGGTGCTTATTTCATGCTGCCCGTCCTTCAGGCAGCATGAAGTACTGGACAGAGTTCTGTGACCTCTCCTGACAGGTCTGTTTCAATACATCCTTGTGTTCCATATAAGATAAAAATCCTGAGCCATCTTTCCCCAGATCTCTATCTAGGATCCCCTGTTATCC